>JAYKAV010000389.1:215574-268216 GCA_035582835.1 Phoebastria nigripes | reverse complement strand
ACCAAGCTGAGTGGTGCAGTTGACATGCTGGAGGGAAGGGATGCCATCCAGAGGGACCTGGACAAGCTCGAGAAGTGGGCCCGTGTGAACGTCATGAGGTTCAACAAGGCCAAGTGCAGGGTCCTGCACCTGGGTCGGGGCAACCCCCGGCATCAATACAGGCTGGGGGATGAAGGGATTGAGAGCAGCCCTGCCGAGAAGGACTTGGGGGTACTGGTGGATGAAAARCTGGATGTGAGCTGACAATGTGCGCTCACAGCCCAGAAGGCCAACTGTACCCTGGGCTGCATCAAAACAAGCGTGGCCAGCAGGTCAAGGGAGGTGATTCTACTCTGCTCTGGTGAGACCCCACCTGGAGTACTGTGTCCAGCTCTGGAGCCCTCAGCACAGGAAAGACATGGACCTGTTGGAGTGGGTCCAGACGAGGGCCACAAAAATGATCAGGGGGATGGAACGCCTCTCCTATGAAGAAAGGCTGAGAGAGTTGGGGTTGCTCAGMCTGGAGAAGAGAAGGCTTTGGGGAGACCTTATTGCAGCCTTYCAGTACTTAAAGGGGGCTTATAAGAAAGATGAGGACAGACTATTTAGCAGGGCCTGTTGCGACAGGACAAGGGGGAATGGCTTTAAACTAAAAGAGGGTAGATTTAGACTAGCTATAAGGAAGAAATGTTTTATGCTAAGGGTGGTGAAACACTGGCACAGGTTGCCCAGAGAGGTGGTAGATGCCCCACCCCTGGAAACATTCAAGGTCAGGTTGGTCAGGGCTCTGAGCAGCCTGATCTAGTTGAAGATGTCCCTGCCCATGGCAGGGGGGTTGGACTAGATGATCTTTGGAGGTCATTCCAACCCAAACTATTCTATGATTCTATGATTCTATGACTTAAGATAACACATGACAAAGTATGGTGAATAATTTGGCAAATGTTTTTCTGTTTCATGGTTATCAATCAATTGCAAATCAATTCACGTTTTCCTCACATTGGTGCATTAAAAGCAGGCTGATATGCTATATGCGAATTATGAAAGATGCTTACAACCAATCACTTTACTTTCCCCCTATTGCTAAAACTGTACCAGATAGCCTCTACTTCCCCCAATCCACCCCTGAGCTGTTCATTTGACTTATTACTTTATTTAAAGCTTTTTACATAAAATATTTTGGCAAATACGTAAGAGTCTTGGGATTTGATCTGAGACTGTGGAWAGCATATCAAGTGAAGGTTTCTAAACAAGAATTTTCTCAGCTCTGAAACACCAAAATCACTATTTCTAGCTGGTAGTAGGCCAAATGTTGTGGCAATAAGTACAGCATAGCTAAAATATTTGAAAAGTGAAATCTCTTTTTCTTYATAAAYAAACTTTATRAATTTGCTATATGTATATGCATATRTGTGAATGCACATATATATGTGTGTGCATGTGTGTAAGTGTGCATACAGATACACGCATATATGATCATCATGACCCATAGAACTGCTGGAGAAAAATGCATAGCTGTCATAATTACCTGAGGACTTGACAACAGTACAGTGACTAGAGGGCCCTCTGGCCTGACAAACCCTCTTTTCCAATTTACTTCTTCCTCTGTGTCACTCTAGCTGTACTTCCTTCTATTATTTCTATGAGAAAACAGGTATCTCTTTGAAATTCCATTTTGCAAAAAATCTTTGTGAAGTTTTGGTTTTAGTTTAACAGGGAAGAAAAACACGTTCTGAATTATTTAATTTTKTATGTCACCTGGCCACCTCTGATTGTCTGCCTGAGTAACTTGTGTGTTGCTTTCTTTCCTCAGAAAAAAAAATCCTTTAGCTCTTAGCAGTAGACATAATGTTGCTATATGCTGCAAAACTTTGGCTCATTYGCTAAGCAGTGTGCTTGTTGTTTCTAATGCTTTGTGGAAAATAAAGCATGTTTGTCAGTAGATTTCTGCTTTTTTGAGAAAACACAAGGTAACATGTTATGTTGTGTTCACATAGCAGCTGCGTTGCCAAATTGCTCTAAGGCCAGGTTTGGATAGCAAAATTTAAAATATATACACACAACCATACATTGAACAACCGTGTTTTGCAGCCTTAGTCATAACAAATGAGAAGTCCGATGCTGTAATACAAAAATACATCATCTACTTCATATCATACATATTCATATTAGACAAGAGCTAAAAAAAGTTCTTTTAAAATTTRAACAAGTTCAGACAGCATAAACAGTCTACATTATCAGTGGGAATTTTCAGCTTGCTACAGTTATAGTATAGTTACAGGAATTCTGTGGGTTTATTTTTTGAAGTTTTCAAGTTTGAGTTTTGAGACATCTTTCATAGTYCTGTTCAGATCTATCCTTTGAGCTTTGTTATATTAGATTTCCAGTCATATATTAAAACAGTGAAGAATATGTGCCCATTCTGTTGCARTAAGTCATTTGGTTCTTGGAAACCACACCACCCCTTTCCTGCCCAGGCACATGGCAGCTTCAAGCAGAACCCAATGCAATGATTTAGGATACTTTTCCTTCTGTCACAATAAACTCTAGGCGTTATTCCAGTAAATCAGAAATAGAGCTAGTAATGTCAGTGTTGAGATTATCTCATTAAACAGTACATGAGCAGGAAGAGAAGAGAGACTACAGATTGCAGAAAAACAGGGATCGTTAATCACAGAGTCCCTGTCTACTGAAGCATAACAAATGAGAACAGCTGGTCTCCAATAAGTCTACATGATTTTAATTGATGGAAGCTGTTAAGAAAAAAAAGTGTGTATACATAGAAGAAGTATACACACGTAAAAATACAAATTTTTTTACATTGAAGTCAATTTCAGTATTTCAATTTTATCCTGGTAGTAGAGAGCTATTCAAAATAGCTCGATCAATATTTAAATATTGATCAATATTTAAATATTTTAAACCTATAAAATAGGCTTTAAACTCATCATAGTAAGAATGTATGATATAACCACATATTTGTGTATGTTGCAGCAAATGGGATGAAATACTAGCATATCTTTAGTTTACTTTTCTAACAGCTATGTAAAGCTAAGCTGTTCAGCAAAAGACAAGTTTCAACCTTTCATCTTTGAGCTAAGTCCCAATTTACTTTTTGAAACTTATGAGATTGGGAAGCAAAAACTGCATTTTTGATTTATAGCTTCAGTGTTGGGTGAAAGGATGAGAGAAACTCTACCCTTAGGTGTTGGGGTTTTTTAATGCAGGTGCTACAAAATCAATGAAAGAAATAAATCAAAAACCTTCTCTTTTGAGAACATCATCTCCCTCTTCCATCCTTTGTTTTTTGGCTTTCTTTTATTGCTAAGAAACTCAGTGGCTATTATTGTGGTCTGTATTGCCCATCACTGTCACTATGCTTGGTATTACAACTCCATTTTTACTTAACCTTCAGAGAAATTAATGGAGAACAAGTGAAGTATGACAAATAAGAAATAGTGATTTCACAAGCCAGTAGACAAGAGAAAAACCATGTACRTTGTCTTTCCTCTAAAGATGAAAGCAGGAGTCTGTTTGCCAACCCCGTTTCATTAATTTGCTCACTTCACTGATTTTKTGGAATTTATATTCTCATTTTTGTTGTCTAATGACCTTGATTTGGCATCAGAAACAAATTGGAAGCCAATGGAAAATATGCTGGTTTCTTCCAGCATCTTTATCTTTTTAAGCAAGCAAGTTTCCATGTAATTTCCTTGTCTTTCTTTCTTGGGTCCAAGCCTGCACATTACACCTGTTCAATCTACTGCATTACTGTTGTGTAATACTAAAGATCTAGCCAGGGAGAGTATGCCACTGTCATTGTCAGTGATCCTGTTCCCACATGCAAGACATCCCAATGAATTTACAGTCACAACCATAAAAGGGAGTTGGCAAAACAGGGTGTCTCTTTGCTGTGCATTTGTCCAACAGGAAGGAAAGTAATTTTCTGTCATCCTGAAGATTAAACAAATTATTAGTAGCACAGGCAACAAAAGTTGTCATCCCCTTSCACGCTGGGATTTCAAGAGTGATTTTTAAGTTGTTCTGGAGCTCCAGTTATGCCAGTTAACATGATGCAGTGCTGCTGCTAAGGCAGATAGCCATTGAGTAACCGAGGGTGTGAATTTAAATGCATGTGTCTTGTATTATAGGAAGTTATCGTGCAGTTGTCTTTTCGTATGTATTATGGCATGTTGAACAGGCCAGGATGATCTTTTATGGAGTTGTAAGAAGGTTAGTTATAAGAAATAAAATTGGTAAAAACCAAAGGACCTGTTGCATGCTGTATACTTTGACTGTCCTTGTAAAGTGCTCATGATAACCTCATAAGCTTTTACCTAAATACACAAATTCAGTCTGTATTCAAGGGAGATCTCCAGGTTTACTAATCTAATAAAATGTAATGCATCTAATATGTTTTTTGAACATGCTTTTTCTGATTTGTTCTAGGTTCTTTTGAGTTAACTGCTTATAAATAATTTATGTTAACACCCATTATAAATGCTCATATAGTTGCTACACTAACGTTTTTTGTAGTTAACATAAGCATTTGAGTCTTAAAACAAGTATTTATGGAATGCTATAAACTATTAATTACAGTTGTGATTGCAAATTCATTTGAAATGGTAAGCTCACAATTCAAGAATGGGCCTACCTTTAGGCTTATAGGGTTATTTCACCTGTCCAGAATTTTTTCACAGGAACTTCYAGCTTTTGAAGAAACAGAGGAACAGCCTGCTTTTACTCTCAATTGTTTTAATAGGAAAGAAGGAAAATGAGAAACCGAATATGCTATTGATAGTGCTTTGCTTTGCACTTTATGTTTTCGTTTTTAACGCTTTAAAGGATTAATAATCAGTCCCAATTTCTAAAAATCAGGATGCTTCAGAATGTGCCAATAGATCCAAAGAAAAAAGAAACCCAGCTAGGGACAAAACCAAAACATCTTGAGAAAGCAATAGTTTTTCAACTGCATTTCTTAAAATTTTGCAAATTTTTTTCTGCTTCTTGTATTCCTCTTTCTTATTCTTGTAGTTTGTTTAAGTATAATATTTCAGGTAAGGGACATCATGAAAAAYGCATGTATCTTAAACACTTTGAAAGCAGCAGTGGACCACCAGCCAGTTGACACATCTAAATAATTTGCAGAATAGCTGCATAAGCTTTTTTGCTTTGTCAAAACAAATAACTATATAAGGTATCTATCAGCACTATTTAAGCCTATTTGCCTAAAATGAAACTATAAAGTCAAAATGTTTTCTCAACATTTTTTCCAAGTAGAATTTATAGAAATGGGGAGGGGTGTGTGTCTGTTAATTACRTACAGCGTGTTCACAAATAGCTAGAAGAATACTTTGCTTAGATTATATTTATATTGAAATTATAGTTTAGAGATGGAATCCTGATTTGTTGTACCTCAGCATTYGTAGGGAATCTTCCATCATTGAAATGCTTTAAATCAAGACAGGTATCTTTTAGTAAATTGTTCTAGTTCAAGCAGTAATTAATTTGAAGAAATCCTATGGCCTGCGTTAAGCAGAAGAGAGGAGCCCCAAAGGTTTATTTCTTATATTAAAATCCACAGATTAAATTATCGCTGTTGTACAAATAATGATGGTAATGAATACTTGTAGCTAAAGCGATATAAAATAAAGATGAATAAAACTGTTTTGTGAACTGATTGCGTAAGCTGAATAATCTGAGACGCCAAACTTGAAAGGGACGTTGGCAAACAGATGTATAGCACTAGAAAGGAACTGTTACCACTACTTTGACTCCATATTTCATTCATGTTCCGTTGTAAGGAACATGTATTGAATTGCCTCATGTAAAGCAATTCATTTTACTGTCTTTTTCTTTAAACCATTGATTGCTACAGACTACTTTAAGAGGACTAAGCTTAAGTAATGTCTTCAGGTGGTCCTACTGTTTGCAAGTATTGATAGTTCAGTCAGGAAATAGGCACAGTAGCATGTGAGCTAAATGATTACYTGTTTCACAGTGTTTAATTGTAAATAGTTTGTGACTTTCATTAATAACCTAGAATTTACTGCTAGAGATGATTCACTGAGTGGTTATAAACAGAATAGTCACATTCAGCTCCTGACTAATTTGATAGAAGAATAGAACTAAGTTCTAATTATTACACTCTTCATTAGATATTCTTCACCTACCCAGTCCTGTCATAAACTTTAATTGTAGTGTATGCACTATAGTCTTAAAACAACAAAGAATATTTGAGCAGTCTGTATAACACTCAACTGGAAAAAATCCAGAGAGGGAAATGTTCATGCAGTATTTTGAGAATATAATTTACCTTAATATTCCTCTTGTGTTCGGATATCCCTAAATAACAATGGGGTTTAATACTCCAATGCCTTTGTTACGCTGTCACCAGGATCCAATGCAATTTATTTACAATGTGTTTTCAACTCTACTTCACTTTCTTCTATATAAGTAATTAAAACATAAAATAAGGACCAATTGATTTTAATTCAAAATAAGTGTTGACTGATGATGCTAGCAGAAAATATATGTGAAACAGAAGATTTTTCTAATTTAAATTAAAACTAAATCACACTTTTAAAAAACAGGTGGACCACAAGAATCAGTCTCAAAGGCATGTTTGGTTCATTCACTGTCTGCTAGGATCTGCGTGTGTGGGGCTACTATAAACTTTTGAAATTATCTTGTGTGGTATGTCAAGAATCTAGTTTGAACAGGAGAAAGTTTCATGTTGTGATATAGTATCACCAAGACCCTGAAAGGAAAAACTGACCAGATGTATTGAACTGCTATGTATTTCATTTGACTCTCAGTCATGTCAGTTAGTAATTTAAAGTATTTCCTGTACTCTTGTGTCAGCCCTAGAGACCGTGCATACACTTCAAGTAAATTAAACTAAAAGTTTAAGTTAAACATTGGAAATCCTAATAATGGAGTTCATCTTGGATTTCTGCCTTCCTAGGAGTTCCTGGTACATAATCACTCAAAACAGTCCATGTTGCAGGGCAAACACTGTTATCATTACTATGCACAGACCCAGCTCACACCTATCTGGGGAACTTCACAACCATCTGCTACAAACACGTCACGTGACATGAACGGCAGACTGCATGGATTGCTGCTGTTGTGCGTGTCTTTTACATGTCTTACATAGCTGATGAGCTCCAAATTTATATMTAGTCCAGGGAGAAGACTAAATACCTCCAGAGGCCAAATAGCTCATAATTTACATCTTTTGTGTGATCTGCTGGAAACAACTCCTTTTCTTCATTGTCTATAGCTTTAGTCTGTGCTTCTATTTTGGCACTTCAGGTCAGCTACAAATTACTTTGCTTGAATATCTGTCTAGATGTTCTTGGGTGCATTTTGTGACTTAAAGCAATAAACTCAGCTATAACATTCCCCTGTGAACTGACAGAAAAGCAACCCAACACTTTCTGAGAATATTGGCTAGCCAGAAGCTCCCTCAGAAAGGCCAGCCTGCTTTCAACCACTGGAGAAGGAGGGGCACTAGATGACTCTGGTCTTCTTTGTATGTCAGTGAGGAGTTTTCATATTACTTTTGTTCAAAAATACCAAAAGGTTAAAGGAGGGGGGAAGGGAAAATATAAATTTATTTGCAGTTTTGATGTCAAGGAATGAGCAATTAAATAATTAAATTGGAAAAACTGTTCATCATTTTGACAAAAATGCAATTTATTCTCCCCGCTTCCGCAGCTCTCCCACCCTCCACMAGGAATAGTGTTCCAGGAAAATTTTTCATACTAAAAATAGAAAAAGAAAAATAACAAAGCAGAGGCAGAAGGAAATGTTCTCAAAATTATCTTTTATTTTTCTTAGAACAATATGATTAGTGTAATAAAGATGATTTTAAGCCCTCTGAGAGTTTTTACTAGTATTTCAGAGAATGTAGCAATATCTAAATTATTTTAAAGTTGCAGTAGTCTACTAATGTGCAATTATTTTCTTTGGTCTGAGTTGTTAGACTGTAGAGTGCTGTGATTTTCTGAAAAATATACCTTTTCAAGATTTGCTAGTCAGAATATATTCCTTTCTAAAATGAGGTTCAGTTTTTTGACAATGCYTCTTTAAGTTATTCCATTATCTCTGTTATATTGCTTACATAATTTTAGAAATGTTTTCAGGACTTTTGCTAAAGAGTTTTTGCTTAATGAATTCTGATTTAGGTGTTTTATTTGGCACCTATTGATTTTTTTAAATTACATTTTATATCCTGTTTTGTGTTTTGAATACATTGGAAAATTGATACAATGTTCCAGACCATTTTGGCAGCATAGGAACACCTTTTTTGGTATCAGTTCGTGTTTTTTACTATTTCTTATAATGGTCAATGAGATTCATATTACGGTTTGCTGCTAAGAATGTATAATATCCACATTTCCATCTGACTTCCTGTAAGTGATCAATGTTGAGCAAATTCTCAGGTCTCCGTTTAATTGGGTTCCATGTTATCTCAATCAGATTGACAATCTGATGAAATTTTGGCAGAAGCACTTCATACTGGCATAAATCACTATAACCCCTACCCTTCTGAAGAAGAAAAATAGTCTTTCTTTCTGGCTAATTGACTGGTTTTTGTAAAGGCATCAAAGGACATCTTAATTTGCTTGTGCAATACATGACTAATAGAGGGATACCTTTCATCCACAATGAAAACTGAAATGAGACTTAGTTGAAATGAGACTTCATTGTTTTCTCTTGAAGAAATCATTATGTAATTTCAGTACTTACTGAAATGGAAGATGTTCATTAAAAATCTAAGTCTTGCTTCAAAGCTTTCAAACCTCACAGTCAAGTTAATATTTTCTGTAAAAGTGAAAAGTCAATAATACATAAAGCAGTTTGCATTTAATTTACATAATGTAAAAGAAAACTACTTCAGAGCAGTGCATACTTTTCTGAGAATATGAAAATCACATGGCTTTCTTTGGTGAAGCCTAACTATGTATTGTATTAAAATGCCTAGTACTCCCTGTGGTCTAATAGGTTTGTTACATATCTGGATTGTCATTAAGGGAATAGCATTTTCTTATAAGCTCACATATTGTAAAGGTGGTATTTGATAATGTGTAATAACAGTCTGGGTAAACAATGAAGACTAATAGGGTAGTTTTCATTGTGGAAGAAAGAACATGCAGAATACTTTCTTATCTGGCTGTCCCATAAATCTTTCAAAACAAAATGAAATTATTTAAGAGGAAATTGCTGAGGTTAAGAAAACAGTAAAATTTGTGCTCATTTGCTTCATTCTTTAACAACATCTAATTCTCTTCTGGTCCTTCATACTATATATCCAGACTTAGTAGCTACTGGTGCCTGGGATTTCAGATAGGCCAGCAGGAAAATAAGTCCAGTAACTGATGGCCAGTGGTTAGTACTTCAGTCTGATTTTTCTCTTACTGTAGGACCTTGCTCTTGAAACATTATGTTCTTGAAATTTTAAACCCAAGGCAGGCAAATGGAGGACATGCAGTAGCTGGGAAATTAGACACCCATTTAGTCTGATGGTTGTTGTGGCAGTACATGCTAGAGATCATAACCTAGAAGCAAATTTCAAAAGGGAAAAAAAGCAGACCAAAGCAGCCTCATACTGTGTCTGAGGTGATTTTGAGACTTTATTCATAATCAAGAGTATTGGATTGAGTCTTGCACTTTGGAGACCAAGTTTTCCTCAGTACACCGTACTGGCTTGTGAATGGATTTATGAGAGTACTGAACATTAATATGGTCCTAGGTGGACTTGAATCTGCTTAGTCTGATAACACAACTGCAAGAATTTGGAGTAGCAGCGTTCAAGTCAACGAGGGCTCACTTTGTAGCTCATGAGTTATTTGTCAGTCACCAGACAGATACATTTTCAACCCTTTCAAAGTCACAAGTATTTTCTCTTCCTGTAATTTAACAGTTTACTACAAACAAGTGCTGAATGAACATCAATGTGAAGTGCTTAAGAGGATTTATCAACCAGGGACTAGGGAGGTTTTTGCATGGGCTGGGAGCTAACAGAGCATGCATATGTTTCGGAGTGCAAGAAAGAAAAGTAGAGCTAGTACAGAAATGCAAGAAATAAAAAAAATTTGGACTAAATATGAATCTAACCAGAAGTATAACAAATGCTGCGTCTGAAGAGAAAGCAAAAGAAATTGAGTTGTTTAGGTTAAGGAGAAGGATCAGGAAAAACATGAAAACCAGCTTCACATTTGTAAAACTACAAAGTGAAAAGGGCAAATTGTTCTTTGCATCTGTTATGAACAGAACAATAAAGCTAACAGCTTTAACTCCAGCAAGGAATATGTAGGTGGCATACACCTTCTGCAATTTTTTCTGTCAGATATTTGTCGATCTGACTGCACCCACAATATAAGTACTAAGTTGCTGCTGGAAGGCATTTTCAGTTATGCATACTAAACTGTAATTCCTATTCTCAAAGCAATTCTCTTGAAAAACTTGGTTGTCTTTCCACTACAGGCAGTGGAATTATTGCCAAAATTAGACAACTAATGGTGAAATTTAACCTTGTACAGATGGATAGCACAAAGCCTATATCATACTTAAGTCTCACTTGAATCAACAAAACAAGATTTCTGTGAAGGGTAAGCCTTATTCTGGATTCATGATTCAGTGATAATTTTCCCCATAAATTAGAATGTGAAGACTGCATATTTTAACTGTGTTCAACCCACTGTGATAAATAAGGCAAAAAAAAAATTTTGCTCACTTGAATGCATTGAACGTTAATGTTCTGACACGAGTGGATACTTGGAAAACTGCAGAACTATCCAAGTACTGTGTAGAATCTGTTTGGAATCTTTTTGTTTGTTGAGAGTATCTTACAGGGAACAATTACAGAAAGTATGTGAAATTTGTGTAAATATTAAACAATTCCTTTAATTCAAAGGGTGGCAAATGTTCTAGTCAGAGGACTTTACATGACTGAGAGGGCCAAATTACTGGATGATAGCCAGCACCCCTCTCACTCCTTTATAATTAATTCAGAAAGATTGCTGTACTGTAAGAATAAAAAATTGAAATATGTATGTTCTTAAATACTGTTTATACATTTGTGGGGGAGGAAAGTGTTAAGGATAAAAATTATTGCATAGCTGTTAAATCAAGTTTGTACATAAAAGCTAGAAATAGCCTGCTTGTGGAGCTGAATGATAAATATAATAACGTATGGCACACCAAGCAAAATACCTTCTTTTTGTCAAAATTTCTGAGGCTATACTATAAGATCAGATTAAATTTCAGTCTCTGTAGGTAGCATGCATTCCATTATATTTTAGCAGCAAATRGTTTTTTATTTCTTACAGATTTAGTTTTGCTTGCATGTATGTAATATCTGTATAATAAATATAATATCAAACAAACCTGAATCTACTTATTCATCATCTGTGAAAACTTTTATATATTATCCTGAGAAACTGTCACGACATCTTTCCAAGCTAATACAGCACTGGTTCATCACCCTGTAAGAATGATGAGTGTAGGATTCAGTGTGTCTATGATATAACACTTAACTGCACTTGGTAATGCTCTTATCTAGTGCCCTATGCTCCCAGATAACCAATAAAGTGAATGTTTTCTTGTGTGAATGATGGTGTTTCACTTCTGTTGTACAAAACATTAATCCTGCTGATGTCAATTAACTTCTGTTTGTTGAGCCAGGAAAATTGCTTATTCTAAGGAAGGAAATAAGCAAGCCTAACTTGAGTCTTGGATACTATCATAGTGCAATTTGCATACTCATGGAGATAATGTGACTTAGTTCAGTGCTCAAGTGATACGGCTCTTTTTTTCCTGCCCTGGTTTTTTTCATGTTCTCTTTTATGATTTTTCGGGAGATGACCTCCAAAATCTGCACATTCTTCAGAATGCTGCGCCTGCTGGGCAGGCTTTTCTCAAGTTATAAGATGGAAAGAACAATTATTTCATCTGCAAAAGTGTTAAAAAATATTGTTGATACAATATTCAGTCACTTTTTTTGTTTTTCCTTTCCAGGATTACTTACTGCCATCTGCCTTTCCAGAGTAAATGGCTTTATGTTGGAACAGAGAGGGGAAATACACACATTGTAAATATTGAGTCCTTCATTCTTTCTGGATATGTTATCATGTGGAACAAGGCAATAGAACTGTAAGTGCAGGCTTTTTTGCATTTGTGTCTGCGGTCATTTTCGTAGCTGTCTTAAGATTCATTTTTAAGAATCATTTGTTTTTACAAATATTAACAAATCTTTTGAAAACCTTTTATTTTAATGAATGCATGTGCAGTATTAACTGTTTTGTTACAGGACACTAGGAATTCAGATTTATGATAGAGACCATGTAATTATATTTTGTATAAAATAAAAAGTTATTTGGCAACCTGTTTAACTATGAAGTTCCATGAAATACAGACAATCATTAATCTCAGAAATTCAGATTTTGCTATTTTTATGAGGGTGGCTTGATCCCCATCTCCTCCAAACAGCCTATGAAGAGAATAATGGAGTATATTGGCCCTAAGGCTCTGTGGAGAACTTTTCTTGATTGAACTGTAGGATCATTTAGATGAGAAGGGACTGGAGGTCTCTAGACCAAGCCTCCTGCTCAACACAGGGCTAATTTCAAAGTTAAATCAGGCTCATCAAAACCTGATGAAGTGATAGGAAAGGTAATGAGTGTCTGTTAAATGACAGTTCTCTGACAGGCTAACACAGGTGCCTGTGTCGTGGCTATGAAATGGAGGGAGACTTACATAAAAATCTGACTGGGGTAAATCTATGCTTCCTGCAAGTAAAAGCCTCAACAGAAACGAAAAATTATTTCTCTGCTGTTTCCTCTGTGAAGTTCCAGCAAGAGGAACTGCTGCTGGCAATAAGTTTCTGAGGCATCTGCTTCATGTTATGAGGAAACTGTAACCTCTGGTAGTAAACTGAAATTCACCAAGCTCAGTGAACCAAGAGGACAGTATCTAAGAATAGGGCTACAGGCCTACAGTGGTGGACCTAATTCTCTGTCCCAAGCAGAGATCACATTGATAGCAACCGCTTTTCTCCAAAATTCTCCCCTTTCCCTTTTTTTCCCTTGCAATTATTACTGACTTTCACTAATCACTGTGTCCCCCAGGTGGACAAAACTGATGCCTCATTTTCTTTCCTCCTCTCCGCCCCCACCAAACTTCATAGGCATGGTYATAAAAATCTAATTTTATCGTCAAAGGAGATAAAAACAAGGATTCAACTTGTAATCAGGATTCAGACAGTCTGCTGGTAAATCTTTCGTCCAGTTCTCAATTTTGGAATGTTTATTTTTCCTGCCTTTGTAAGACTTTGCTCAGCTCTGCTCAGTAGTTTTGGCTGAAAAATTACTGCTGGAAAATGTGGTTTAATCAAAACCAGAATTAATATGTTCATTTTGATGAGTTCTTCAGGTGGGAAGTTTCTTAATTATTTTCTCTTTCTCACTTTGTTTTGGTCATGTTGACATATTAGAGGGTTTTTTGATTCCTGTATTTTAAAATGTATATATATACTATATTGAGTCGATAACGCCTTTGAGGTTTTGAGAACAACACATTTTCGTTTTGTGTGTATTTGGAATTCTCTTTCCTCCAGACATTAGGGTGTTTCTATTCTGTATGGAAATAAATCTGAAAGTTTTTTATGAAATGGAAGCCTTCCACCAAGTTTCACTTCCTAATTCTTTCAAAATTCTTTTGGATAAATCTTTTATTTTTAGTGGCCACAACAGACCTTTTTCATGCGAACAGAACAGAATGATGCCTCTCATCAATGAAAAGTATGTGGGAATTAAGGGCTGCTTACTAACAAGCTTCAGTACTGAGTTGTTGAGATAGGTTAGATGCTGTGCAAGAAGCTACTTCTCTAGAACCTTTTYGTAAACAAGCAGCCTCTCCTAACTATCTTCTTTGTATTGCCTATGCAGGAGTATACCTAGATTTTCCTAAATTTTTCTTCCATAAGTTGTGAAAGGTAATGACAACATAATACAGATGATAGGCCTTGTCACCTCAAGTACTTGGAGATGCTGTGTGGTTACCATAATAGTTTCTTCTTCTAAAAAGCTAGTCATTACGGCTTCTAGTTCTGTCAATCTTACAAGTATAACTTGATCCCTGTAAGCGGTGTGCTAGTCTAAGAAGGCTGTATCCTCTCCATTCAATCTCATCATGTACTTCTTGATATGGAATGGAGGAAGTTGTCCTTGCATGTATTACACAGGTAGACAGGGGATCCTGTGTGTCTCCAGATTAATTTCTCTGTATTAGAGTAAGAGGCTGATGGGGGATAATGGTGATGTTTGCCGCTTTTAACAGATGCTATAGCACTGCTGAAGTTGAAACTAGGTGACTTTTCTCAGCAAAGTAATTTGAACTCTCTCTGCAATAAGACATAAGATAATAACAAACTATGATGTCTCTTCCAGTACTATTGCTTTCTTGGAGGAAAAATGTAACTTAGATTAGATTCTAAAGGGAATGTTATTAATTCCAAGTGTACTTCATGAGGATGGGCTTATGGTAGTAGACCTTCCTTTAGAATTGTGCTGAGATGTATTTTTGAGAGAACAATTTTATTTTGGGCCATGAATATGTTCTTATTTGATTATGTTTTTTAATCTTTACACTATTTTCACACAATCTTCACATAATTTTCACATTTTAGCATTATAGAATCATACGATAGTTCATGTTGGAAGGCCCCTCTGGAATTTTCTAGACCAACTTCCTGCTCACAGTAAGATCAGCTATGAGACCAGGTTGTTCAGGGCTTTATAGGTTCATAGGGCCTGTTGATGTTAGGTACTTTCAAAGATTAAAGAAAATAGGAAAACATATGTATGTAAAACTTCAGAAACAGCTTCAGCCTTACCACGAACAATGTAAGAGGTAATAGTGCTCATAACATTGTTTTTCATTCTGAGATAGATTATATCATTTCAGTGTTACTATTCTCTATAAAGCTTGGAAGGACAGGGTTTACCTTCTGTGCAAGCATATTTGTGTCAAACTTATTGGCAAGGAAAGCCCAGTAAAAGTGATTGCTCTGCTGCTATATTCAAGTCCTCAGTTTAGATGGGGGGTTTATAAATAGAATTTTGAGTGTGTCGGATTTGTGTGTCATCTGCACAAACAAGCCTGAAGGATAGTCCTTCCCTCTTCATGCAACTCTGATCCAGTTTCTAAAATTGCAGACTAAAAGTCTACCAACGTAACTTGACTTTCTTTCAAAATCCGTCCTCATTTTTTTCACTGACTTGTACCTACTTCTAATGAAATCTCCGTGAATTTTCATAATGTGGATTTAACTCAGTTGTCATTAAGATTTCAAGGCTTTACAGTGAAAACTGATAGGAGATTGAACTGGTTAATTTTTTGAAAACCTGAAATGCTTTGACTTTGGAATGTTAAACTATGTATTACCATACCTAATTCACTGTAAAGCCAGATTACAGCTCATTTTGTGAGAGTACAAAAAAAAAGACACCAGCTGAAATTCCAGTTTTTCAGAACATGGTTGAAGAGGGCCTCCATGTACATTGCTAACACTATGGCCAGGGTAACCTGAAGAGATCAGAGTACCTGTGTTGTCATTTTGCCCTTTGGAAAACACCTACAAGTTGTATTCTGGACTTTCATCATGGACTGAGTTTGTCCCTCTAAGGTCATGATGATGTTGCTCAGTAAATAATATAATGAATGGTATTGCATAGGTGAAAAAAATACAGAGCATAGAAAACATATTCCAACAATTCATTTTAATCTGTTCATGGACTTACCAAGGTTTCAACCCCACAAAGAGTTTTGTCACACTTCTTGAGATTAATTCATTCCAGAGAACATAGATCTCGTCCTCAGAAAAAAGTAATCGTCAGTCAGTAAGGCCCATCAAATGACTGCAAGAATTTTTTTTCTAACAGTGATTCTGTTGCAGAGGAAGACTGAGGTGAAGAGGCTTAGTAGTTTAAAGAATTGAAGGAGAAACAGGTTTGGAAGTAACATTTTTAGACTTTGCATATGATGCAAGAAATCCTATCACCTTGTCCTGCATGGCTATTTCGACTTACAAAGTTGGCTTTTGGTTTGTTTTTTGGTGTGGTTTTTTTTGTTTTGTTTTGGTTTTTTGTTTGGGTTTGTTTTTTTTTTTTTGAAAGATTGTTACCATTTGTGATTCTGTTGCCTACTTTTGTATCAAAATATACTGAAATATCTGCAGAGCACTACATTTTGGAGTGATAGTGGTTTTCTCATTATGATCTGTTCAGAAGCATCTAGTAGAGATATATGTCAAAAAGATGGTTGCAATACCTACTTTATCATAGGGACTATTGTCTTCTCATACGGGAGAGATCATCCAGCTTGCTTAAACAGTATCTAATATTAGTGAGAAATTGAGGCCTGAATAGACAAATAATGCAAAGGAAACATGAAATTTTTTGTTTGAGATGATTTTCAGTACTAAGGCATAACTGATTCTAGAAGTTACAGGAAAAATTGCTTTATAAATCGTGTGCACTGTCTAAGTTTCACTGTCTAAGTTTCTCGCCTTGTCCAGAGCTGAGAAAGAACATTAGAATATGGGGAGTTTTAGAAACATTTTCTCTAGCAATTCTTGTCTCAGCCATTTCTATCATCTCATGCATTGTCACTACCTCAGACCACACTGAAGCATCTTTTCAGCTAAGAATGAAGAATAACTCAAAACTTTTTTCACTTGTCATTTCTCTGTCATGTAGCAGAGCTAGTCCTTTGCCAAAGATGTTTGGGGCTCATGATACTGTTTGGTTTTCTACTCTCTAATAAGAAAAGAGTTTCTCTCTTCAAAATATTTGGAAGCAGGTCTGGAAGAGAAAAGTAGTCAATGAGCCTAGCATGTCTCCATTTACTCCAACTACAGTGAGATTAGTTTGCTCAGCCTGCAGGATCATGCATTTTGGAAGGTCATCTGGTGTTGGGAAGGGAAGGAAGATCTTGATATGAGTCCACTAAACTCCAAAAATGAGAACTCTGCATTGTAAACCCCCTTCCCAAGGATGCAGATTCCAGTGTTTGAACACCCCACTAAGTAATGAATAAATAACTGAAACTTGTCAAAATTTATGGGATTTGGAATATCAAAGAATTGGGCAAATTGGAACTCTGTTTTGACAGAGCCATAACTTGGTCTTCCCTTTCTTAGCCCTTTCCTTGCCCAGCCCCATTTCCTAGATGTGTCTCAGAGCCAGCAGTTTCACAGCGATGAAGTAAAGCAGCACGCAGGAGGAGAAGTAGCAGTCTAGGAGCAACAGCTACCCCCTCTGTGCTGGGACCCAAATGGAAATAGTTCCTACTATAAAGAAAGTGCAAGTTGCAAGGTGTCCTTCTTCTAGACATTTTAGAAATTGTGTCTAAGACTCAGAGTTGCATCTTGAGGTTGAACTGATTCTTACTTACTCCAATTCCCAGCTTTGATCCACAGTATGTGAATGATGTATCTAACTTACTCATTCTTTTCAATTTCTCCGTGACTCTACCAATGAAAAGAAAGTCTTAAAATCTCTGGTGCGCTGCACCTTTGTGGAAAGCAGAACTGCAGAAGATGTCAGACTACTGGCAGTACAGGAGTATCTGCTTATGCACATGCTTTTCTCAGCACTGTCACATTCAGTCATCTCCAGCTCTGTAACAATGACTAATATAGATGTTTTCCTTTTTTTTTCCCCTCTCCTAACTCCTTTTACCACTTTCTACCACCAGATTTTCATTCTTCTCGGAAATCATTACAGTGCTTCTGTAATTGTGCTGGCTAATTTTTTCAAAGGGAAAATTGCTTTCTCTTGATTTGATTCTATTTTGTCATACATTACTTTTACCTGCTTTAAAGAATGTCTTGGTATTTGAAGTTCTTACAACAGTATGTAAGTCACTCCATTTCTTAGAGTGCATAAAACTTCCCAGAATGATGGAGGAATACATCATCTGTGTATTTTCCACATTTTCCTGGGTCCAAATTATAACATTGCTGAAGACTTCTTTTTGAGCTTTCTAATTTTAGAATAAAATAATTAAATAAAAGCTTCCATCCTTACAAGTTTTTTGAAGACTCCTGTTTTACAGTGAATGGTTTCTTCATTTCAGTCCTGTTCTTCTGAGTAAGAGTCAAGTCTTACAGCATATCAGCTCTCTCATCTCCCAAAATGATCATGCACCAAATAAACTAATATCTGCTGCTGTCAGGAATAAGCTCTGATGCAGTGCAAAACAGCTCAAAGTATCACTAGTTTCTTAACTAACTTCTAGTTCTGTACAGCTGTCAGGGGAACCCTTTGTTCCATTTTTCAATTCTTCTGCAGTCTGTTTTTGGCTTTAAGGCCAATAAAGGCTATGAAATGTTGCAATCTTTTGTATCATTAGCTCATACTTTCTTCTTGCTTCATTGAAGGTAGCTTTTGCTTCAGGAATTTTTTACTGCAAGTCATTGCTGGTATTTTTTGGACTTGACCTTCATTTTTTTTCTTTCTGCTGTGTATGGACTTGGCTTTGTGTTTTATCCTCTTTATGTCTTTTCAGAGCTTTTATTTTCTCAGTCATTCTCAACTGTACCCCAGCTAGCATTTGGGAATGAAGARTTCTCTGCTCAAATATTTCACTTATGCCTTATTTTTGCGTACTGATTCTTCCTTATTTTCCCCTTTCTCAAGGGGTAGGATCTAGTTATTTTTTACACAGTCTCCTAAAGCCAGCTTGAAGGAATGCCTATACACAAGTATCTGGCATCAACAGTAGTGTGTTTTATTCACAATAGCTTCAAATGTGGTTGATTTCCCAGCACCTCTTCATCCTTTCCAGGAGCTGTTGGATGTCTGCTTTTGCTTTTAATGTAATTCAACAGTGTTTTTCTTTCTTTGTAGGCTGTTCCACAATGACAGCATACAACTTTCCAGTCTCCTTGACAACTTTACTGTAGTAGCAATGAGGGGAAACAAAACATTTTATATATACTAAAGCTACATGAGGCAAAATGTTTTTGTGTGTAGACATTTCCACATGCAGTATAATTTACTATATAAAAGTAGTAATTACTGTATCTGTAGCTCTGATAGTGTTTCATGAATTCTGTAAACCAATATTATTGATTTAATAYAGTTAACTAATTAATTGCTTCATTTAATCCTACTTGTAGTGCAGTCATGATGTCTACCCTTAGGAGAAATTGACTGTAGAGCCCAATGCCTGGCACTCCTTTTACAAGCAATGCTTCTTTAGGGCTCCAGAAAACATTGCTATTATTTCTATTTATACATACTTTCCTTGAGGAAACAAGAAGATGCAAGAAGTAAGGCACTGATCTGCCTTTGGCAGACTATTCCTGGTCTTAGTGTGGCGCAAAGGACTACCTTGGGTTCCTAGCCACAGTCCTGCACTAGTAAAGAGATAACATCACTTTAGGAGAAGCAAGCAAGATGTATTGCTGGAGAAGATTTATCATGTCTCTCCTTCTGTATCCAGCCATAGGGCAGGTTCAGAGCAAGAAGGAAAAGACTATGTAGAATGGAGAAAGTTAAGACCCTTTCACACACAGTTTTCTTCCCTGCTCCATCTGAACTGGTGTTATTTTGTATCAGTGTATCYTCCCCCAAACATCTTCCCCAAGATGGAACTGTGCATGTCCCATCCCAAACCAAACTAAAAGCCTTGTGCTGCACCTTGTGAGTATTCCTTGTTGTTTAGTCCAAAGAGGAATCGTTTTGATGCAAATACTTTACTTGATATGTATAAAAAACCCAATGTGTTTCTTGGAGCCCCAGAAAGGCAGTGCAGGARGACTGCCAGGGAGTAGGCTCTACAATTCCAAAATGCTTCAGGAACATCTGTTGTCATCACCCCAGAAACTCTGTGTGTGATCTTATCTGCGATGGCACATCTGAAATGAGTTTTAGGATATACAATTATTTGAAAAAGATCCTTTCTCATTTCCTGACAGAGTTAGTGTTATGACTGCCAAACTTTATAGACTCTCTGTTTCCTCTTACCTATGTGTAATCAAAGCTGGCAGCTGTTAAGCGATAAGGTATTTGTGGTGGGTGGACCCTGGCTGGTTGCAAGACCCTCACTCAGTTGCTCTCTCACGCCCCCTCCTCAACAGGACAGGGAAAGAAAATAAGATTGAAAAGCTCATGGGTCAAGATAAAGACAGGGAGATCACTTACCAATTACTGTCAATGGGCAAAACAGACTTGACTTGGAGAAAATTAATGTCATTTATTGCCAGTTAAAATAGGGTAGAATGGTAAAAATCAAAGACGAAAACTAAAACACCTGCCCCCCAGCCCCCATTTTTCCTAGGCTCAACTTCACTCCTTCATACCCAACTCCTCTACCTCCTCCTCCTCCTCCCAYCTGAGCAGTGCAGGGGGATGGGGAATGGTGGTTGTGGTCAGTCCATTACAGCTCCTCTCTGCTGCTCCTTCCTCCTCACACTTTTCTCCTGCTCCAGCACAGGTCCTTCCACGGGCTGCAGTCCTTCAAGATAAACCTGCTCCAGTTTGGCCTCTCCACAGGCTGCAGTTCCTTCAGGATATATCCACCTGCTCCAGCGTGGGGTCTTCCACAGGCTGCAGGCGAAATATCTGCTCTGGCGTGGTCCTCTCCACAAGCAGCAGGGGAATCTGCTCCAGTGCTTGGAGCACCTCCTCCCCTCCTCCTTTGCTGACCTTGGTGCTCGCAGGGCTGTTTCTCACACTTTTTTCCTCACTGCCTGTGCAGTGTTTTTTGCCCTTTTAAAATTTGTTTTCCCTGAGGCGCCACCACCTTGGCTGCGGGGCTCAGCTGTGCCCTGCACTGGGTTGGTTGGAGCTGGCTGGAACCGGCTGTGTCCAGCACGGGGCAGCCCCAGCCTCTCCTCACAGAGACTCCCCTGTATCTCCCTGCTGCCAACACCTTGACACCTACATCCAATATTTGACATAAAAGAGCTAACAAGAATGGAACCAAAGACTGGTGGTGTATGTGTGAAAGCAAAACAGTGGTTCATTGAGTCTTTTGGTAGAATGTCATATCTGACAGACTAAAATAATAAAATTGGAAGAAAATGGAAGAAGCCCGACCAAGTCAGTTATAATACAAAACAACTAAACTATTAAAATACTGAGGAGTAAGATAATATAAATATTAAGAGAATACTTATATCAAATATAGAGGAAAGAGAAGGAGCAAAAATAAAATCTCATACATTTAGTGCACAGACTGCTGTGGTTGGTATCAACTTTGCTGATAATGTATGTGAAGCTCTTACTCAACAAAACTAAAGAAATAGTTAGGAACCTAATAATAAAAAGGTAATACTCGTAAAAGAAACAAAAAGTGCCTAATATCCTGAAAAGCAAAAATAAATTTTATTACGGTGTTTCAGGATGCAAAGCACCCAGGRTCCTCCAATTATCGTTTACAATTAATTCGAGACAGAGAAATGGAGGAGGTAGGAAAATTCATTGTATTAGTGAAAGTTACCCTTTTAGCTGAGGTCTTAGCATGGAAATCTGAAGCTATGCCCCTGCAAGAATATAAAATAAAAATAAGACTGGTAGTAAAAGACAGTTTTATATCATTTACAGAGGAACAACTAGTTTGTGTGACAATGAAAGTATAATTAGCCTAAAGTTAGATGTAATGTAGAGTGGCTACAGCTCATGTAAGAGTTTGCTTCTACCCAAAGACAAATGGATACATTCTTTGGTAAGCAATGACATGTATATCTTAAAAGGAAAATGATGGTTGCAAAGATTTATTTAAATTGTTCTTGCCTTTAAAATTGGTAGGTACAAAGAGCAGCCCAGATAGGATCAACCTTTAGCTTAGAAAGACAGTATGCTCTTGCCCTTTCTCCCTCCATTTGCCTGGATTTTGCCACTATTCCTGGTCAAATACCAATACTGGTATGGCCACGCAACCCAGCCTGCATACTGGTTGGTTCAGTGGGCTGGGATAACTGGCCAAAACCAGTATGCCTTGTCAGCCTGCGTGTGCTCCTTCCACCATTTTGTCTCTTGCCAGCTTAGTCATGCCTGATGTTTGCTTGGCTCTGCTCCCTCTTCTGTCATCTGTCAGTGGTTCTTATCTGGCTAAAAAGTAAAATTTCTTACGCTGCCTCTTCTCTTCATGGTTTTTCCTCTTATTCTTATCCTTCCTCCTTTGCCCGTCAGCATAGGCAGCATGTACCCCAAACAGACCTAGTTCTTTCCATCAACATACTCTGACCAGTTCAGATAGGTGAACCTGTGTCAGAAACAAAGTTCAAAGCAGCCTAGAATGTCCCAAGATGTCATATTCACTCCCTGAGGACAGATATACAAGACATGTGTTGGTCTAAGCACTGCTTGCAAATATCCTCATCTCACCCTTCAGCTCCCCGTCGCTTCCTACCTACCCTGCCTGCTCCAAGGTCTGGTGTTGTGGAAATTATTTTTTTATTCCAGTACAGGTTACTCAGAAACAGAAGATCAGCCAGAGAGGTCCCCTCTGGGGAGTTGGCTTGGATAGGAACGACAGCCAGATCTCTCGCTAACTGCATCTCTGCAAAAATTGTTGCGTGCCATGTCTCAAGCCAAATGGGTACTTGCTGCTGGCACCATTAAAGACAGTCTGTATAGAATATTACTGTATAAACCGTCTGCCCACTGCTTTCCTGCTGATCTCACTTCTGTGCTAGGATATGTTGCAAAATGCTCTTGCAGAAACCTTGCTTACCGAGACCTCATGTAGAAAAGTAACATGCTGCAGGTATCTSTGGAAACATGATCTGCCAAAGCTGAAGATGGTGGCATGGGATCATCTCATGCAGAAGGTTCACCAAGGAAGGTGCTTGCCAGATTGCCACTTGCTTTGTGTATGCAGCTAGCAGTAATGTTAAAATATATGTGAAGGGGTGGGTTATAGTCTTGGAAGGTTGTCTGGCCTTTAGGTGACTTGAAGTTTTCTCTCTCTTTGGCCTCGAATAAACTTAGTTTGGAAAGTCTAAGGATGTCCGGAGTAATTTTTCATTGTCTTTAGCTCAGAAGTAAATATCAGACAAGGTCTTTGCCACCCTGATTTGGCCCAGCTTTGGTGCATGACCAAATAGCTGAAATATTTAAAACATTCTATGGGCAAAAAATAGAGGCCAGAGGAAAGTGTGCATGCTTTCAAGAGTGTTGGAGCATACTGGTTTGGGAAGGAGGAGTCTATGAGGGTATGGATTACTCCACAGTATTTTGACGTTTGAGTTGCCTGGGAATTTTTGCATACCACTCTCAATCTTGATTTAGAGTCTGACCTCGTAGAACAAAGAGGCCTTTTGCTATAGTGCAGTATTTGAGCCAAAGGAAGAGGAACACTGTTAATTTAGGAAAATCCTTTGAGAAGTTTGGCTGGAGAACCTTGTTTTGGTTTGTTTCTTTAATTCTCTTGCAGATTGTTTTTCAACTTAGAGCCTGGGTAGTTTTAGGTATGGCTTCCAGATAAATTCTTAGCTTTATGGGCCCTACCAATCTCTGCTATATTTCTTTTCTTGGTGACCTTTGGTGAACCAAGACCAGCCATGCAAGTCTAGATCCTAAGCAGAACTCCAAGGGACATGTGCTCTGACCCCAGAACCTAGATGGAAGAAAGGTCCTGTTCTGTGCAGGCATTCAAAGCTTTGTGGACTGGTGCTTGTCTTCTTGCTCTGTATGACTGCCAGGGCCTAAAGGTCTGGTCGGAAAAGATGACAGTTGAAAAATCTTCATCTGTCCATTCAATTTCCTATGATTTGCATTTGCTGTCAGGTGCTGGACAACAGTGACTTAAGCAGCAGTCCCTGTACTAAGTTGCATACTACGTTGTTGGTACGTGTTACAAAAAGAGAGGGGACAGCAAGAACAATAAGTAATCTCTATAGAGGCTTATGAAGACTCATGGGGTGAGTCTTATGGCTGAGGAGCCTCACTGAACATGCATCGTAGGTGTAACTGTATTAGTTGGTCTGAAGATCTCATAAGGCTTTACAGAATAGACAAGATGCTCCAAAAAAGACAAGATGCTCCGTTTATGAAACCCCACTGCAGTAATGCTAAGAAGCTACCTGATAGAGCAGTGTAGGTAAGATTACTGAAGTCCTGTCATTAATGAGATTGGAACTTGGTGAGGCTTGTTATCAGTAATTGAAATGAATCCAGTGAAGACTTTGCAAATCCTTGGCAGATTAGCATTGAAATTGAGCAAGTGAGGAGGGACGGCAGAAAGAGAGGGAGTCAAGAACAGAAAAGGCAAAAAAGCCTTAGAAATGAGAGAAAAAAATTTTACTGTAATAGGAGGAATAGTGAGATTTTAAAAAATAGAAGAAAGGATTCATCAACAAAGGAGAATCTTTGCCTATAACAGAAAAAAAGAAATAGAGAACATGAAAAGATATGGATAACTTTCACATAGTTATCTTCCCCTATTGGGCTTTTTAGAATGACTTTTAAACCATTGGAGGTACACGTTAACACACCTAGGAATTAAGGTAAGCATCTAGCTTTCATACAAAAAACATTCACAGATTTGAATTGATTTTTGTCTTGCAGATCCACAAAGACTCACCCTGGGCCAGTTGTACATTTAAGTGACAGCCCAAGAGATGAGGGAAAAGTGAGTACAACTAATGGTATAAAACATTGCAACATTTCATAGCCTTTATTTGCCTTGATAGCTCTTTCTTTTTGCTTACCCACTAATTTTATCATCTGCTTTCTTTATATATTTGCAAGGTCACTTTTACTATTTTACAGTTTTTAAGAAAAAAATTCTCTTTGTACAATTTTAATGAGTAAAAATCTACAATACAGACAACATACTGTACTTTGAAACCTATAGCCAATCAAAATTGTTCCTGATAAAATAAACTTGAGTTTTGCTTAAGTAAGAATTGACTAAAAATTGTATCATGACTTCAGTACTTGGATAAACATGCTATTATGAAGGCATTATAGTAAGTTTTCGTAAGACAATAAGTCTTTTCTTATACAAGAATAATAATGATAATAACCCACATTTGGAACTTGCTGCTGTTTGTGAGCAGAGTTGAGAATAGCAAAGGGCTGTCAACAAGTAGAAGCAAAACACATAGTCAGAGTGTTAGGACCGTGATTGATACCATCAGGCGGCAAAATCTGAGTTGGCTTTATTTGTATGGTAGCTTTTCCAAAATAAAACCGGTATTCTGGCAACCAAATTTCATTAGAGCTTTTTTATTTATGTGTTGCTGCTGAATTTTTGAGCATTTTGCCTGTGTGGAAGGGGCATTTAACTATCTCATCATTTTTGATCACTTTTGCCAATTGCATTTTAGTGTGTATTTATAAAGGACTGCATCTTACGAATGGTGTATGTATTTGACAGTGTGCCTCACGTAACAGCTGATGGTTATTGGAAACTAGCAGCAGTTTGAATTTCTGGTACTGATGTGGGGGACATTATGCTGAAATTAGTATGGGTACCTAGAAAAACAGTGATGACTGCATCTGAATTTCATTTGCATTATCTGTCCTTGGACTTAGCCATATTGCAAGGTGAACTATGTGCAAATGATGTACTTGCCAGCTAGCCCTCCAACAAGTTAGATTGGATCTCTAAGCGTTTTTGGAAGAATCACAATAGATCAAGCAATTTAGCATACAGCAAATAAAGTAATTAAATGCTATGAAGCGTAGTGTTTTAGCCTCAAACCAGAAGCCATCAAGAAATGCTATTTAACTACCTATGGCAAAATACCTGATAAAAATAAAGGTTTATTGATGAGGCATAACTCTTGTTCGCTGACCACAAAAGAAGCTGTTGATGACCTACCTAAAGCACACAGTGTAGGGGAAAAGGATATGATACTAAAAGAAAAAATGGTCTTGTGAGTGAACATTTCTTACAGGAATGTCATGGATCGTGTCCAAACAGAAACCTAAAATATTTTTACTTCAGCAGAAAGAGAGAAGATTAAAAGGTCTCAGGAAAGGGAGAGAAGAACTTGCTTGGAAATACAATTGCTTGTTGCTGAGAGGGCACATTGGAGACATCTGGGCACTGATGAAGTACTAGCATACTAACAACAACAGCAACAGCAAAATCAGGTGGATCCCTATGAAAAACAAACATTGGAAATTTATGGGGAGAAAGAGTAGAAAATGTAAGCCATACTGAAACCATCCCAGTGCAGCTGTTTATATCATTGATAGATTGAGAGTGGTGTAAAGAACAAATTGGTGCTAACAAAATACTTGCAGATTTGCAGAATGTGGAATTGATACTGTTTGATGTTTACAGGAAGATATCAGTAAAAGGTACACACAGATGTAAGAGAAGATCCAAGCACTAAATCAAAAGACATAGCTCCAGATCAAAAAACCCAAGAGTAGAGAAAAAAATTAAACTAAATTTTTCAACTAAGTCTCATTAAACTTTGGTTGAAAGAACGAAGGATAAAACAATCTTTCTTCAGAATGGGGAAAAAATGAAAAAAAAAAAAACCTTCTGAGACTTTTGCTGTTCAGCATAGTCATAAACAACCTAGAAAAGAGAGTAAACAGTGATGTGATCAGGTTTGCTGAACTTCAGGAGGCTGAGAAACTCAGCAGTAAAATGGCAGGTTAAATACTGTCTTTTTTAAGTATTCATTGTAAATGATGGAAAGTGATATGTGTGGGGGAAAATATTTCTGACTTTACATATAAAACAACGGGTCTGAGCTGATTATTACTGTTTGGTATCAAGAGCTTAGAGTGATAATTGATAGTTCAACGAAAATGTCAGCTCAATGCTCAGTAGTGACCAATAAAGAAAACCAAAATTAGGCATTATCTGGAGAAGAATAGAGAACAAAACAGGGCTATTGCGTAAATGCATGGTTGACTTGCCTGCTGAATACTGAGTATAATTTTTGTCCTTCTATATCAGAAAGAACATAATTGTGCTAAAAGAAATTCAGAGAAAGGGCAAGGTTTTCTATATGAGACACAACTAAGTCAGACAGGACAATTCATTGTGGAAAAGAGATTGTGATTCCGAGTTTGAAAATCACAATTGTTATGAAAAGAGTAGAAACAGTTCATAGTCTCTTTCAATACAAAAACTAAAAGGATATCAAATGAAGCTGACAAAAGTCAGATTCCAAACAAGCCAATTAAGTACTTCTTCAAATGTGCAATGGGTAGAAGCGACAATTTTTTTTTCCAAATGGTGCTGTGGGTGCTGAAAATGTGTATTGGTCACAAGGGAGACTAGAAAAGTTAACACAGGAGAAATCAATTTGAGGGTTACTGAAGAGGTTTGCTGAATTTTCCTAAAAGGTTATTAAAGATGAGGCTAAACGGAGTCATGTCTAGTTGAGAAGTTGGCTATCTTTGAATGAGAAAATTACTTAGGCTGAGAGAATATGTGAGAGCATAAGTACTTGCCCTCCTCGCATATTGTTCTTTGGTATTTGCTCCTGGCCATTTCAGTATGATATACTTTGATAGGCAGACCTTTTTTTTAATTTAGTAGAGCTGTTCTTAGGTAATAGAGCTGTTTCAAGATAGTTCTACATACTCTGCTTAGCTCCTCAGCTTCAAGTTAACCAAAGACCACCAAGAGGTGTTGGTGGGAGAAATCAGACTCCTCGCATCACTTCATGGGGGGCAGCAGATGAAAGTGTTCTTTACCTATGCGTCAGGAGTTAAATAGTGGATACAAATCAGTCATAATCATTGCTCAAAATACAGATATTCTTGTACTCCACAAGTACAAGGGTATTGTACTCTGCAAGGGTCTAGTGGTATATCCTTCTCTGGGATATCACAGAGTTGTTTACAGATCTGGGCATGTTTCGCTGAAGTAAATAAGTAGCATTCTCCTATGGGCACTGAGTGGTTGAGAGTCCTAAAACACAGATAAAACTTTCCAAATCTAGGACAATCATAGGATCTCTTCTTGAAAGCCAGGGAAATTTGTGTGCTAACTGTATAGTCATCTTGTAAAAATTCTTTAAATTCCTAAAAGTTCCAGTTTATATCAGTGACTGATGACCTGTTTTTCTGTGCCAAAAGAGTGAATGTAATTCCAGAAGGCTTCTGCCATTCAAAATTTTTCCAGAGTGCCCTCCAGGCAAACTATCAAGGCAGACATTGGAGACAGTCTCTTTTATGAATCTAGCAAGCTGTGGCTGGAAGACAGACGACAAAGAGAATTTGGGCATTTAATGTGTCACTTAAGAACAATTTGGGGATCTAGTGATTAAGTCCATGAAATATAACTGTGTCTGCCAAATCAATTAATAAGTGTACATTAGGAACAGACTGAAGTGCACAGACATTTGTAAGTGGCAGATCTGTAGCAAACATGATTTTTCTTGCTGACACAGGAGAAGACATTAACTGCAATGATCTGCAGTTTCCCAGCAACTGGAGAAAGCTTAATAGGAAAAGGCTTAATGTTACTAACTATTAGCTGGTGTACTAAACTTCCTATCTCTGTGTCTGTGTTCTGAGATCTAATAACACCTAAATACAGCGTGCATTTGGCAGGGTTGGTTTTTTTCTCCCAGCTGTTTTGTGCTACCAGGACAAGTAAGGGGCTGGCTAGCATGCACCAGGATGTGACCATTTGATTGTAAAAGAGAAATCTCCCTAAAACACCATCATCAAAAGCATTTCATGAAGAAGGATTTGTTAAGTCAAAATGTGGAGCAACTCCACTAGACAAGGAAGATCTTGCCAGGACTCCTCCCTCCTTCAAATTCTGTCCAGCCTTCTGCATGATTCTTAACCTAATTAAGTATGAGTAATTAAACAAGGTGCCAAGAAACACAAGTTGAAGAGAAATCTTTGGTTTTTTACTTCCTCGGCTCTTTTTACACATATTTTTCTTCTTTGTCTGTGTTTTCTCCTTCAACTGCCGTTATGGATGTTCTATTTTTTACCTCATTGAATATTACAGACATAGAGCTTGTCCTATAGATGTCTCAAGTGCTTACCATGGCCAAGAGGAGTGCGAATATTTGAGTTTCCTATGGTTCAGACAGGTCAGAGTTCAGAGCATCATAAATACACTGGCAATGAGACTAATCATATTCACCCAGTTGGAATTCTGACTTTAGTGTCTGTCATACCACTGTACTAGTAGTTTAGCAGCATGGCTACCATCTGAGCAAAGTGAAAGAGAGATTCCCAGCTATGCAGCAAGTCTGTTTATCTTTCAACTTCTTCCCTGAAATCACAGCACTTTGTATCCTGCCATTCTGTAGTGCTGTTTTGCGTTAAGCATTTCAGCAATAGCTCAGGTGAAATGCTGTCTCTGATAGGATGTATTTAACCTTTTAGTAATGACTTGGAGTGTGATATCTTTGCAAAAGAGAGTGATAAAAATCAAAAGACAAACCTGSTTCACCAGGGAGAAAAGCTTATTATGAAACAGGGTCACATACTAAATGCTTTTCTATTCCTTCAGTTTCCTGAATATATTTGTACAAAAGCTGAGGTGAAAAGAATACTGGTAGATACAAACTGAACTCAACTAGTTTGGTACCCAGCTGTAATGCACTGGTGCAAGTGCTTGTTATGATGACAGTAAGGAAGGCACTAAGACTCCATAACATATTGATTAAAATACCATTTATTGGAGTTAATACAAAAAGGAAAAAGAAGATAGTCTTACATTCCTTCGGAGGGTGGGAACCCCAAGTTGTGCAGCATTGGATGGACCTCCAGTAAGGGCACAGCACATTGTACTGGTCCCCTCTGCGAAGAGGTTTGCCAGCATTTTGGTCTTTAGCGATCTCAAAAGATTTTTTTTTTTTTTAAATCTATTCATTTCTACTGTCAAGCAAAAAGATATTCACATGAGAACATACTGCCTTACCTTAAGATAAAGACAAGGACACAAAGGTGCTGTAATTGCCCTTGCCAAGTGGGAGCTGCCTACAGGCTTCTTTACAATTAGCCAGCTAAGTTTATCTTGTGGCCAAGGAATATGTGCAGCACAACACAGGCCTGAAAGCCAAGTGCTATGTGCAGCACAACATAGCGCAGCACAGGCCTGCACCTACTCAGGTTAACTGCTATGTGGATCACTAACTCCTGGATATACAATTGTCTTCCATTTAGGATCATTGCAYTAACAGCGAAAGCAGTCATAGTAAGACACTTCTTTGTTCACTCTCTCAATGGCAATTTATTATCCCAGAATACCACATGGCATCCTGACACAAGTGCTATCCAGTTAGCTGCATGCTTTCTGAACAGGTTGTCTTTTCACATTTACTCTGCCACAGAATCCCATATGGACCATCCAGAGCAAAAATGGTAAATATTCTGGAATTTCTCCAGGACAGTTTGAATTTTTTTTAGGAGCAGAATTCTTAAGTAATCAGGTATTGTTCATATTCAGGTATTAAATATATTAACTATAAATCATTCCCAGATTAGGTAATACATCTCCACATAATGAATATTCTCCTGGCAATATAGAGACTCATATCTAGTAGGACTGAGAGTATTCCCAGACTCTTTTATAGCAGTATTGATGTATCAATTATATTTAACTTGGAAACAAAGTGATGTTTTGTTTAGCAGTCCAGCCAAGTTTCATTTTTATGATTTATGCAAGCTCAAGTGAGTGATAGCAAAAGTGCTGGTAAGGTTTCACRGACTAAGAGATAGTCTTGTCATTCTTCTGCTTAAATTCTTAATATAGAAACTGTAAATTCTTGCCTGCATTCTGTGATCCATGTGTTTATGGACAAAGAACAACTGCAGTTATCACTGCCAGTTGTATAAAATATTCTATAGCAGAAATRTGTGAGTCTGCCAGTTTGGTCATTCCCAGTCTTCTTGTCCAGGATAGATTCTTAGGAAGACAGGCTCTATGGGAAGCAATTTCCAGGACACCTAAGTAGGCTAGACTTCACATCTTCCATAAGATCTGAAATTAATTGTGTTCAAATAAAGAGTACTCAATACAGTGCCAGATCAGTAATTCAGTTCTTTTCAATAGAGACAAGGGGAGAGGATTGTGTTCATTCTTATTTTTCTCCTGAGCATCTTTTTTCTTCTCTTTCATCTTTTGACAAATCTTCTTTGCTGGTATTTCTCAGGTGTGTGTGATGATATGACATACCASTTCTAGAAGAAGTAAAAATTGGCATACCAGTTAATTTATTTTCAATTTCTAGGAAAGCAAGCAATTTATTCTCTGCAGGGGGAGTTCTTCAAAATGTTTAAAAGCAATAGAATGCAGAAATTAAAGGAATATAAGTAGCTGAATGAGAGTTTAATCTGGTGATTCTTCGGTTTGAAGTTATTTAAGTGATCTCTTAGGTGTCAAACAGTTTTCCCTCCAACCAGGAGCAAGGAAGGTAAGAGCCGACAGGAACATGCTACGGTCTTATTTTCTCAGCAAAGATACAATTGTGGAGACTGTCCAGGCACATAATGTTGCAGAAAAAAACAAACAAAGAAAAAAAGGTGTATAAAGCACATTTTTTCTTCCATATCAGATCTTAAATTGCCAGTAATGAGGAGTAATTTATACTGAAAGATAATTTGAAAGCAGGGTATTATGTGTAGTGCAAACTACAATCTTGCACATCAATTTGGCATTTCTTCTTATAGTGCTTATTTATTTTTTTAAAAACTCTTAAAACCATGAATTTCTTCAATATTTATATATACCTTTTGAATCTGAAACTATAATTGTGTTTGTTTCCCTCCTCCAGCTCTTGATAGGCTATGAAAATGGGACTGTTGTACTCTGGGACTTACGATCTAAAAGAGCTGATTTGAGAGCTTATTATGATGAGGTAAGCAATTTCCATTAATTCAGAAAAACTGTTATTCATCAGTTTGTCATATGTCTTATCAAGCAGRTGGATATTTATCTTAAGGCACTGTTTGTTCTGGAAATATTGTTTGTGCTATGCTTTTGAACAAGTTATTGACAATAGAAATCAAAATCTGAAATCTCTAGTTCTAATGCATTAGGCTCTTATGAGTGTACTATGACACGGAGTCTCTTCCCCTTGATTCTGACAAGTTCATCAGCTTCTGTGTGGGGATCATCACTTGAACAGAGTGTAGTAATGAGCTGACCTGAGATATAGCTACATTAGGAATTATATAATTATCTGTACTGAGTATTACTAGAACATTAATTAGAATGAAAGACAAATTACTTTGTAGGGCTATTGGTATTACCTAGTACTCAAGATCTGATTAAAAGGTTTTCAAAATTGTATTCTCATAGTTTTATCAGACAATTGTCTCTTGCTGTTTGTAAGCAGATTGTATCAACCACAGACGCAGTTCTTGTATCAATAAACAGGCTATTTCAAAAATAGATATATTCCTAGTTATTACGATTTTAGTACTAGCCCTAGGGAAAAACATGCTCTGTTCTGCCAGCCCTTCTGCAAAGTTCACCATGGATGAATGTGAATGCAACTACAATGAAGGTAGAAAAGGACATTTTCTTTAAAATGATCCAGGCAGTAATCGATTTCCTGTAGTTCTCTTTCCTCCTTTGTCTTGCCACCTTACTACATGTAAGGAGTGTACACATTTATTTTCACTCTAAAAAGTAATCTGAATATATATAAACACTACACTGAGCTTCGAGGTTAAGATTCTGAGCATCCACATAGCAAATGCTCCAAAGGACAGGGTAATTCGGAGTTTAAACAGGCCAGCACTTAAGCCTCAAGACATGCCCACTAAATTGTCTCTAAGTGACAGTCCGCCTGTGCATGCACTTGTGAAATTGCACCTGTTCTATTACTACAGGTCTCCTGGGGGGGGTCTGTTCACTCACTGTCCTCTCCTGTGCTCAGAAGGAGACTACATAAAACAGGATCTTTATAATACTGTTTCCTTCTTTTTTTTGTTTGTTGAGGCAGAGTGGTTGGGTGTTGAAGATTTCTCATACAATTTAGTTGTTCCACATTTTTCAGTACTGTCCTCAGGAACTTTTTTTGGCCTTTTTATCAGTCGTGCTTTCCTCCTCAGTGGTTACTTGCCGTGTCATTACTCCACTGTCGTGGTTTAACCCTAGTGAGCAACTAAACACCACACAGCTGCTCGCTTACTCCCCCCACCTCCGATGGGATGGGGGAGAGAATTGGGAGAGTAAAAATAAAAAAACTCATGGGTTGAGATAAGAACAGTTTAATAATTGAAATAAAGTAAAATAGTGGTGGTTGTAGTAGTAGTAGTAGTAGTAATAATAATAATAATAATAATAATAAAAGAATATACAAAGCAAGTGATGCACAACGCAATTGCTCACCACCTGCCAACTGATGCCCAGCCAGTCTCCGAGCAGCAATCGCTGCCCCCCAGCCAACTCCTCCCAGCTTATATACTGAGCATGACATCATATGGTATGGAATATCCCTTTGGCCAGTTTGGGTCAGCTGCCCTGGCTATGCTCCCTCCCAGATTCTTGTGCACCTGGCAGAGCATGGGAAGCTGAAAAGTCCTTGACTAGTGTAAACACTACTTAGCAACAACTAAAACATCCATGTGTTATCAACATTATTCTCATACTAAATCCAAAACACAGCACTATACTATGAAGAAAATTAACTCTATCCCAGCCGAAACCAGGACATCCACTTTGTGCAACTTGTGATGGCTTGCTATTGTCTACTGAAATAGTTCCAAGATTCTTATTTTGTCTTTAAAAGGGTTGTGTGACTAGCCATTGTACTTTATTCCAGACTTTCAGGCTCTGGATTGATAATGTTCGAGAGCTGCTAGGATTCCCCTAGGGAGCCCCTAAAAAGGGTTCCTTTTTAAATCCTGGGTTATATAGCTTTTGTGAGTCACAAATTACTAGTTCGGCATGTGCCACTTGGTATTTGGCACCAACCTAAGTTTTCAAACCTAAGCCTCTTCTTACAGATTGGTCACCTAAGATCACAGTCCAGAAAACATTGTTCCTACTCCCCTTCACCATTCTATCTGGACTGATGCAAGGCCTCGGTGCCTCATGATGTCTGACCAATCTTTCGGTATCGTTTTTCTGGCSCTGAGCCAGCCAGTTGCAATTGCAGCATATCTGTGAGGTCTCAGACAAATTACTGTAAATGTTCTGTATCTTCATTGAATACCAAAGTGCCTCTTTGAATGGGGTCTGAATGAGATTAATCCAGCCTCGTTTTTCTTACTATCATTATGCTTTCTTTAGCACCAGTTTTAAAACTAATGTAGTCACCCTATTTGATGGTGAAAGAACTGGAAATCTCATCTAACTCACCACTTCCTCTTCTGGCATCTTTAAGGATCGTCGGATGGCAAGATCTTTTCTGGCTTATCAGTGGAGCAGATACTTCTGTCTAGTATCAAAAATTCCCCTGGTACCAGGCTTCTCCATTAGCACTTGCTGTGTACTGTGAGAAACAGCTTATTTTCTTGCCTCTGATGGACTGTGAGTGTTCATCACCAAGGCAAGTTCTTTCTTCTCTGTAATCTTGTTTGGWTAGCTGTCCAGCTTGGTAATGTCACTCAAAAAAAATGCAAGCACCCTCAAGACTCCATCCGAATATTCAGCCTTTCACAGGATCAAGCCTCCTCTGGATTTCTCCTGTATTACCCTTGATGGCACTGGATTTCAGTGTCCCCAGACCAGCTGTTGAGAAGGAGGCTCTCTGTTGTTATTCAGATCTATAGAACCTGTCACTGTGCAGCACAGGAGCAAGAAGTTAACAGCAGATATTTTTTAATACAGAAGAGGAAAGGAGGCTGGTAACTGATTGTCTGTCTACAAATCTAAATATTCTTCCTTTTTAAGTTAAAGATGGGGACTGTATCTGCTGACATTCAATTGTTATAGAGAGGAATAGTTTAATATCTCATGAATTTAAAGATACTTCTTTTCATACAGCCACAAGAAATGCTTTCATTTCATTGTCAGTGAGAACCATTATTAAAAGGTCTCTTCCATTCAATTTTTTCACTATGTTGAGTGCTGTTTTTTTAATTGAGGTCTTAGAAGTAGTGGACACTCAGCTCAGATGGAATAGGTCCTCTTTATTTGCACATTTGAACAGTTGGCTAACAAAAGGATCATCAAGAGATAATGGTTCTCAGTCCACTCAGACATCACCACTGTGAAATCTTGCCTACCCTTTCTAGGCTGCATGGCATTGTCGTACCAGTGTGGTGCTTCACATCACATGAGACTTGCAGGCATGGATACGAGACATGTTGCAGACATCTTCTCAGAATATGGGTAATCTTATGACAGGGAGGTGAGTTGTTTCCTACGGTATTAGCAGGATCTGTCCAATACTTGCAGAAGTATGCCCATTCATTTTCCTTGCCATCCAGATTGATGTCATGGACGCATTGAATAAACAGCTCACTGAGACAACCCAATAACTTGTAAGTGGTGGAGCTGAAGACTCTGCCCCTGTTCACAGACCTGCAATTGCAGCATTTACAGCTGCATTCCATACTCCATCTTCGTCATGCTATACTTCATGTCTTGAAGGCTGGGAACCTCTCATAAATAAAACATGTCTGCTCATTTCAAATGAGAAAGCTTCTCACCAAGGACAGAAAAGGCTGGACAAGTTGCATTATCTGGAACTTCTCTGCTTGTTGTTCTTGTAAGCCTGTATCTTCCCTTTAAAGCTTCTCCCTGATACTTATGGTTTACTCATTGGAGCTAAAAGTAGGAGCTAAAAGTCTCTCTTTTAGCCCCACTGATGACCAGTTAGAGGCTGCCTCAGTTTATCAACTCCTGATACAAGGAGTTTCTGTGTTTTCTTCTCTACTGTGTCAAAGCTTCTCAAGCGACTAAAATGTTCTCACTTGTGAAACACCTGGTCCCAGAGTGGAGCTTGAACCTGCTGCTAAAGAATCATGTGTCTGCTCTTCAAGATGTCAGCTGCAATTTTGTATCTTTGTGTGATGATGATTGTCATCTTCTCAGTGGCGATATGTATGAGAGATTCAGGCCCTTTTAATCAATGCTGCTATATATCATATAGCCCTCTATAAAAGGCTTTCCTTGCAAGCTTTTTTATAAAGTCCTTCAAAAGTTTATTTCCATCGAYTGGTATAAAAAGAGAGTACATAAACAATACAGATCCTTCAAAGGATTCTCAAGTTATTATTGATAGTTGGCAGACCCAAAAAACCAGCCATCTTCATACACAGACTGTTTAAAAGTTTGATAGGTTGTGTCAACACACATTCAGAGCTTCCTGAAGCATAGTCATCATCTTTCATTAGAACACATCTCTAAAATGAAGCTGCAGAATTCAGAGAGACATGTACCAAATGATATCTCCCTACCTTTATCAAGCATTATGCCATTATGGAAGTATCAAATCAGATGTGGCCCTTGCTGTAATGGTTCTGCAGTACTACTAACACAAAGGATTCTTAAGATTCAACCAATAGTATGAGATGAGTATGGTGCTTGTTCAAAATATGGTCAAAAGTGGTCCTAGAGTCCCTATGAGTTCATCTCAGTGGAGGAGGTTTGTGGTTGGGAAGGAACTGAAATGGTGTTGGGCATGCTTAATTTTAGTACATGCTGAGTGTGAGAAAAGATGGAATATGTATGCAACCACTGTGGATATTGCAGAAGGAGAAACATACCCAATCTGGAGCGATATGCTTTATGTGCATACACTGTGTGAACATTCACATGAGTCACCCACCGTGATGAACTCCTGTTCTACGCAAGTAACTGCTCCTTTTTTGTGTGGATGCTAACAAAGTGGATCAGAATGCTAGGCATATTCTAGCAGAGAGAAAATTAGGGACTTACTCAGTACCGGCTTTCAGCATTAGTCATGACTCCCAGCTGAGACCTCCGAAAGCAATTCTAGGTATTTGTTGCCTGTTTTGGGGCAAAGTTGAACAGGTGAGTTTGAGTTGCTGCTATGCCAACTGTCTGTGACAGAAGCATTCCACCTCAGCTCCACTCAACAGGAGGTTTATGCTGGCAGGTGGCACCTAGCAGCTGAGAGGCAGTTTAACAAGCAGCTTGGTACAATTTTCAGCTGCTAGTTACTAGCTCCTGCTCAGACATAGTTAGCGACTGTAACCATGTGAAATGTTTCTATGTGTGATAACACATCAAAAGCAGATTCAAATTTGGCATCATAGCAAGCATGAATGAGCTCATGTCAGAATTAATTTGCACGAGGACAGACATGCCTTCAGTGTAAGTGAAGCAGCGCTCCCCACAGATGTAAGGTTCTTACTACCTGAGGGCAATGGCATTGGACTCTGTATGAACCATCTTTCTGTGTTGTCTTCTGTTGCTTCAGTTATAGTTTTGTATCTTCTGGGTCTTTAAGAGGAATTGTGTGCCAACCCGCCTCTGGTAGGTAGAAGTTTGAGTGACACTCATTATGTCACTCGAAGATAAATATCTAGAGTTCACTTTGTTCAGCTCTGTTTGTTGAGTCTTTGTTGGCATGACTAGCTTATTAGAGTGTTAGCAAAGCATTCTTATACAAGGCATGTCAGATTCCTGTTAAAACATCTGGGTCATCTTAATGCAAAGGCTCCTTTGTGGCTATGCTGTTCAGCCTCAGGAGCTGAGTAAAGTTTTGGGAAAGGGTCACAGCTTGGTTGGTTTCTTCTGATATTCCCTCCAGAACATGAGCCGTTACCAACTGTAACAATCAATATACTTATTAAAAGAGGAACACCAACAGGGAGTTTTGAATAGTGACCAGTAACACTTAGGTTTATTTCTTGTCAGCTTAAGCAAAATTGATACGAACAACTCCAATGCTGACTTATGAATACCCAGGCATGATTTTAAAGTGATTTGAATAAATCAGGTAAATGGCCATATGCAATTGTAAGTGCATGCAAGGCCTTAGCATTTCCTGGGTTGCAGAAATGGAAATTTATTAAACTGCATTCAAAAATAGGTCTCTYTTATTTACATTTACATAAAAACATTGTGTTTTTTGCTATTTGGCAGCTAACATTTCTGGAAGGGAGATGGATTCAAGGGAAAATTCTATGAGTTTGTGCTTCTGAGGGGAGTGTGTGAGAAACTGTGGTATACAATGTAGCAATACTTTGTTTTGCCAGAAAATGGCTTTTATTAGTTTCTAGCATATACCAGTGAAAATGAAGGACTTACACCATTATCCTTTCAGCTAGTTTGATGTAATTATGGATATTTTCAGTCAGTTCCACTAATTATGCACAAAATACTAAGAATGGTCTATTAATTTTTGAAGTGTTGCTTTTTGGCATACATAACATTCATCGTGTGGTACTTGCATTGTGTACATAGGAGTGCAACATTCCTCTTCTCTGAAGCACTATGTGTTCCAAAAGTATCTTACATCATTGTTTTGTTAATTTCCTATATCAATGAAACAACCCTGGTCTCTTTAGTGGTTTTGTTTTTATACTAAACATCCCAGATTTCTGTGTACTTGCTCTGAAACTTAAGTACGGGGGGGGGGGGGGGGGGGGGGGGGGGGGGGGGGATTATTCAAGAACAGAGTACTATTTCTGGGGAGGGGATTATTCAAGAAGAGAGTACTATTTCTACTTTTCCTAAATAGTCCTCTGGGGAAGACTGCATGTGTTGTATGCTACCTGTAAAACTTGTCACACAGAATTCCCTGTATGTTTGCCAAATGAAATACTTCTAAGGAGAGCTGTCAGACATATTATGATTGCACTGTATGTCCCTTGTTCTTATACTTTTACCTTAACACATTGTTCCTTCAATTTTGGTCTGATTCAGTACAGGCTTTCTTACATTCTTGTGTTATGTTAGCATTTATAATGAATTCTCTTGCTTGACTAKCAGTAGATTACAGTCATTGGTTACTAAAAAGGGCTGGTAATGGACTTTAGACAGAACCATCCAACTGTTGATATACCATTAGATTAATATAATCCAAAGTCATACATTAAAATATCATTAGTGTAAACACTGTATTCCATTTCAGTCTCAAGTTCTTCTTTCATTTCTGTAGGCTATTCATTCTGTTGCTTGGCATCATGAAGGGAAACAATTCATGTGCAGTCACTCTGATGGCAGCTTGACCCTATGGAATCTGAAAAGTCCTAACAGACCATTCCAGACCACAATTCCACATGGTAATTTTGATAGTTAAAATGTATAACTAAGAAGCAATACAATGTTCTCCATGCTGTTTGCTAATATGTATGTTTATTTCATTTTTTATTGTAGCCCAGATCCAGAGTTGCTTCTTGCATAAATATTTTAATCTGCAAAGTAGCTGCAAAATATTATAAAAATAAGAGAGCAATTTTGATCAAACTTTTTTTTTTTTAATTGGTGTTATAAGTACCTCTTACTGGGTAATATTGCTCTAATGTCTTCTTTTATCCAATTCATCTTAATAGTCTACTGCTAGTCTTTGACACCCTCAGGCTACGGGATTTTCACATTTCTTTCTTTTATATTTTGTACTAATGTGCTCGTATGTGCAATTTTCACAAGAAGTAATACATTTTGTACAAGGCACTCTGTTGCTTGTTATAGAGATGGTACAAGGCTTCCCAATTCAATGAAGAATTTAAAGGAGCCATATTAAGAAATGGCTGTATCTTTTATGGCTGGGACTTTATATGCCATTGCTTCTTATAAATGAGGTTAAAAGGTATTAACTCTATTGCAAATCAATACATTACCAAGAAGCCTGCCTGGGTGGAGAGGGAGAAAGAAGGGGAAGGCAAAATCTATGTAGCCCAGAAAAGTTTTAGCATGTTCTTAAATTTCCTAATTCCTTTTATTTTATCATTTTTAGTCATAGAATTGTACTTTATGTCAGAAGGGACCTCTCAGAGGTCGTCTAGTCTAACCCCCAGCTCAAAACAGGCCTGATTAGATCAATTAGCTCAGGCAGTGTCCAGTTGACACTGGACACTTGAACACTTCCAACAACAAATTGCACAACCTCTCTGGGCAACATCTTCCGGTATTTAATGACCCTCATGGTACAAATTTTTTTGCTAATACCTAACCAGAATTTCCCATGTCACAACTTGAGTCCTTTGCCTCCCGTCATGTCACTGTGTACCTCTGAGAACGGTCTGGCTCCATCTACACTGTATCCTCCGATCAGGTTGTTGTTGAAAGCAAGCATAGGCTTTCCAAAGTAATAAAACCAAAATTGTTATTTTTTTGGTTTACAAGTGACTTTTCTCTGACTGGAAGAAAGTACTGAGCCATAATTAACCAAGAACCCATGAACTTCAATTTTACGCTTCATTTAATTTTATCATTCAACTAGTTACACTGCAGAGCATGTAACATTTTGTCAACAGAAGGAATTGAGTCAATCTAAGAATGACTTAGGAAAAAATTAAGCTGTTTATGGTCATAATGTGTTCAGAAAAAAGGTACACATTTGGTCAAATTCATTAATTATTAGTTAAGTGTCATCCCTTTCAGTAATCTGCATGGTTTTTAGATGTCTTTGAAGTGTGGTTTATAGTCCTTTAGATGTATGTGGCACTAAAAACATAAAGCCATAATAAATGTAATTCATTTAGACAAATGCATATTTCATGGAAATAGGAGCTAATACTCATCATCTTCTGTAGCTTTAAAGTTCCATTCTCTTAGTGCTTATACAGTTCCTTCAATGTGTATGTTTTATTTTGATAGTTCTATTATCATGATGTTTTAATACAGTTTTCATCTTCTTTCTTTCCTTAGGAAAAATTCAGAGAGATGGAAAAAAACCTGAATCTTGTAAACCAATTCTTAAAGTAGAGTACAAGACCTGTAAAAACAGGTATGTTTTTAATTCTTTAATTAACACAATGTTATATTCCTGAGTTAAAGTCCTTTTAGAATCTTTCCCTATTTCTTTTTGCAAAGCTATTTATTATTATTTAAAGATACTAAACCTATAGTGTAAACTTGTATATGCTATGTAAACTTATAATTACTATGTTGGTTTTTTTTAATACAGTGAACCATTTGTGATATTTTCTGGTGGACTGTCATATGATAAGGCTTGCCGAAGACCAAGTTTAACAATCATGCATGGGAAAGCAATTACAGTTCTTGAAATGGATCACCCTATAGTTGATTTTTTAACTCTTTGTGAAACCCCATATCCAAATGGTGAGTTTATTAAGCAAAACACAGTTATGGAAAATATAAATGAAGTCACCTTCTCTCATACCTTAATTCCATTCCAGGGACTTCCATTCTCACAGTTGTCTCCATCTCAAGAAAACCACATCACTGAAAGTAACTGGAACTTGTTTGTGTTCTCAATATAGGAAGCAAGTAATGAGTGGACAATAAAGCATGCATAAATCTCCAGATATAAGCTTGAAACACATGGGCTAGTTTGAGGAAATATTGCTATTAATCAAACATACGTGCTTATATTTCTGACATTTTTTCATGAGGCTGAAAATCTACAGATTGCTAAATTATTGAAGATTAAACTATCACTTACCTGCAAAAAAGTTCTTACAATTCAGCCTGAATTGAAATGTTAGAAGTGTTCTGCTACATATTGTGGGACTGCCATATTTTGAAGTACATTCACAGAAAACTCCAGAAAGTAAATTAAGAAAAGCTGTAAGTCAAAAAGAAACTAAGTTTAGCATTTTACGCCCTCAAGCAGAAAAGTAAAATAATCTTATATACCTACCTAACTCAAATACATATTAAAAATGCTTAGTAAAGATAAAGTGTATATTTGTTTCAATGTCATGCAAAAATGTAATTTTCAGTAATCAAAGTTAGTTTGGGCCTTCATTTAACTGTGTCATATACCATGACACTTCCCAGTACTAAGATTTTATAGCCCCTTCCCCTGCTTACACACTAATATTTAAAAATTTTGGTTTAACTTGTGTTATTCATAGCCTTGTATAGAAACAGGCCACAAATGATGTGCATTCGTAGCTGGCCTGAAAGGAAGGTAAATCAGTTGCTGTCAATTTACTCAGCCTTTTGGCGTCAGCCATCTGAAGAGTGTACTCTGAGCTTGCACATGCTGGAATGGTTTGCTGCTGTTGAAAAGAGAGTCGTAATTTCACATTTATATTTTTTAAAATAACTTTTATCCTATGTAAACTAATGCGCCCTATGCRTCAAGGGAAGCATTTATTTGTCATTTTAATTGTTTATTTTTKATAAACGAAAAAAGCATTAAATAAAAAACCAAGCGATATAATCTCCAAGAGTGTACGRCAGGAAGGAGCGTGTCAGTATCTGAATTGAACACAGCCGACTTACAGGATTCCTTTGGAATATTCCTTTGGAATCGCTTTGGAAATGAGGGCATTGTGTATCATCAAGTGGACAGGACCAGCTGTTCACAATCTGTTTTTGAAGAACAGTTGTACACAGTAGAAGTGTTACTACTGGACAGCAAAAATACATTTTCTGTATAATAATTGGATTCAGCAATGCAGTGATACACACAACTTATTCATATGCTATTTCTTTACTTTCAATATACCATCACGCTGGCATGCTATAATACGCCAATTCTATTTCTGCTGTGTACGTTGATCAGCAATAGTGCCCAAAAGTCGTTTCTCAGTTCCTGTCTGGCCCTAGTTTGCAGATRTGTCTAGTTTGTGGATATGTCTAGGATTTGTACCTCAAAACTTTTGTTTAATATTCTGTGAATGTTTAGAGAACATAAATATGACTTGCTTGTTTAAAATGACTAATAGGAGAACTCCAAGTCTTTTATACTTGATTCCTCACTTACAGAATTTCAAGAACCCTATGCTGTAGTTGTGCTTTTGGAAAAAGATCTCATTGTTGTTGACCTGACACAAAGCAAGTAAGTATGAAGTCTTATATGAAGTTATTTGTATATCTTAACTGTCCAGCAAATGATGATAAAAATCCAAAWGTTATCATGCAATGTCATTTTACTATCCAAAATCATTCACTCTTGGTAATAATTCACTCTATATGTTTACCTCCACCTTAAGAGCTAAGATCAGCTAATCAACAGGAACTTATGATAATATTTGTTCTTAAGTTTGGGAATAAATCTAAATCTGCGGTCCCTTCAGCATAGCCCTCAAACATTCATTCAACATCAAAGTTAAGTAATACTTGGTCACATGCTGAATTATGACCTGAATGTGTGTTTTGGAAACCAGATTCAACTACTACTTATATGCATGCCTAACTTCACTAGACTCCACAGGGACTACCACTTAAGTATTTACTTAAGTATCTTAATAAATAATGACATTGATTTATAGTGAATCTACAGGATTATTTCATGATCCAGTTGCTGGTTTAAMTGACAAATAGTTCTTTCACATCAGAATCAATGTTCATATCAAAGAGGAACATCATATACATCATGTAATGCAGAATCCAATTCTTATTTATTTTGTTCTGCCTCCAACACTACCAGTGATGTACATCCACATTCACACTGGTATAACTAGGAACAGATTTTGCCCTTAATGTCTTGAAACATTTTAAGTGACTCATATTCTGATCTCACTTACTCAAGAATAATTCAAATCATCTCAGCAATATAAAATGGCTGTAACTGAAATCAGAACCAAATTTCCTACATTTTTGAATTGTGAATAACATTGTGTAATATGCCAGAAGCATGGCCTTCCTTCTTATCAGACTGTCCAAACTGATGGAAGTGAGAAATAAACTGAGATAACCTTCATCTGTTATTGCAATTGTTCATTGTAGAGTCAGTAGTCTACCAACCCAATAAGCTAAGCTGCTCAATGTAAAATCCACAGTTGTATAAGTAGTTCTTAGGTCATAGTATATATCATATCCATGAACCTGAAGCTTCTAGGAAATGTGTCACTTCTGTATAAATAAGATTTTGAGATGTTGGGAAAAATTCATTCCTAATCCTCATTCACACAAGTAGTCCTATTAGCCTTGGGAACTATTCACATGAATGGGTATTTATGTTACAAGAGGATTCTTGTCACAGCAGTGGAATTTTTATATCTTTATTTGAGTAACTACACATTATTATTGACATTAAAAATAATACATATGTTTGAATAAATAAGGGAAAATGTAATTTATTAGTAATGATTTACTTAGATTCTGTTATACACTTTAATATAAGAATATGTTTTCTTCTATGGCTCAGTATGTCACAGTGCTTCTAATAAATTGTCTTCCTTAACTAGTTTTCCAATCTTTGAAAATCCATATCCTATTGACATTCATGAGTCACCTGTTACCTGCACAGAATATTTTGCGGACTGTCCTCCAGATTTGATTCCTGTACTCTATTCTGTAGGAGCAAAACATAAAAAGCAAGGATACAGCAATAAGGTAAACAAAACCAATATTTTTTTTAAACAAAGAAAGTAGATGTATAACCTATGCTTTTGTAACATCTTACCAAACTATTTTCATTTTACTTATTTAATAATCACTTTCAAGTTGGTCCAATCAGCAGCTTAGCAGCATGCTTATGGCCTGGTATTTGTCCCTCAGAAATACCATCACTTAAGCTCAACCATTGATGACCATTATATAGGACTTAATCATTCGGCTGCTGGAGTTAAAGGAAAACCACCAGTGTACAATTCAAATTTGTATGGATAAGTTATCTCTGTCAAAGAAAAAAGTGAAAACATGATAACTGAAAGAAGTTAGCAGAAGAGCTTCAGTGAAAGTTGAGGGCTGACAGCATGTCTGTGAGATTTTTATTAAATAGGCATATTAATAATTATTTTCCTGAGCTACCTAAGTCTTAACATAACGCTTTTAGAAATAGGACAAGCTGCAGAAATAAAAAGAGGAAATGCAATTATTTTATCAATTTCAAGCATTAATCTGGTTTATGTTTTGACTATAACTAATCCATCATAATAAATAAATTAGTAAAAATATTGGGTAAACAAATCAGACATCATCAGTTTTCTATTCATATTAACGGAAGTATTCTCCTTGTTGCTGCCTTGTTTTCCATGAACTGAGAAACTGGGCCCTGTCTACTTCTTTTGGATCTTGATTCAGCAAAGTACTTCAGAAACTTTTTTTTTTCTCTTATTTGCATTTGTCTGCTTATCTATCCGTACCTCATATACATAGTTCCCCAAACTTTTCACCACCTACCTGTATTCATTGCACAGTCTTGTCCCCTTGCTTTATTTGTGCACATACAAATATACACTCTGAATGTAGATGGCCACTCATTTGCCACCCACCCATTTCTGTACCCACAAGCATCCACTCCATGTATCCACATAACCAGTTTGTGCTCGCAGTTTTTTTCCACCCACTCATACTCTGCACGCATACTCACACACTCTGCACRTATGTCATCCTCCACATCCTGTATCCTGTATCCATACATGTCAAGCTTTAGGCACAGACCAGCATTTCGCTCTACCAGCCTAGACCAAGGAAGAAAATAGGAGTCTTGCCACTAGTAAACAAAAGGCAGAGAAGAGATGATGATGTCATATGTTCTGTAAAAGTTGCATTCCCTTATCACATATCTTGTGGCATCATGCTCAGATGTTTGTTTCTGGGCCAGCTTCTTCAATAGTCTTCATCCTCAAAATAGATTCTCAGTCTATTCGGTGTCCTATAGAAACTCCAGGAGTCAAGCAATCTGAAAAGAGCAGCAGAACTGTTTGTTACTCCTTCCCCTAGTTCCTATTTTGGACTGTTGAGTGTTAGCTGTGCAGAAATATTTTAAAAACATAGAACTTTGATAACATAAAAATGTTGTTAAGTTACAAAAGCCTTAACTGATAATACAAAAACGTTAATAAGCTTTAAAAGCCTTGAATGCTACACATTTTTCTTCCTTTTATGAGTTATATTGCTTTTTGGAGGAAGATGATGTCTACTCCTGAGTTTAAAAATTAACCAAGCAAGATTCATCAGAATTAGTTGTGATCTCTGTACTCTTGTTGTTTGTTTAGGAGTGGCCTATCAGTGGTGGAGCATGGAACCTTGGAGCTCAGACATATCCCGAAATCATTATTACAGGGTGAGAATGAAACTGAGGGTTGGTACTTTTAAAATGTTAGTGTCTACAGCTTTTGATTCTGGGTTAGCTATAGATAAGAGTTGACCCTTTACAGAGTATGCATATATAAATGCCTCTTCATTTGAGGTACATAGTTTTTTCCCTTGTGCAGAGTCACCAACAGAAATTCCCATTTGCTGTAGAAAATAGAACTTTGTAYTCGGGGATGAACTACCATTAAGAATTACCATTTGAGGCCCCAGTGTTAGACAGCAAGTCTATATACTTGTGAAGGTGGGGTCTTTGGAAAGGAGAATCCATTGCAAGAGAACATTCTGGCCTTGAAGGGCATAGAGAACACCTTTAAAAAGGGGAGCAGCTGTTCTTCTATAGCTGTTGTCCTTTGGCCTTCTGGAGACTTTGTATCTGGGGACACTTTGGGAATTCATTTTAATACCCCAGCATTAGTGAGGGTGTGGTGCACTGGGATGAATTTCACCTTGTGAATGGAGAGAGAGCCCTATAGCAAAAAGGCATAGAAAGGCTCAGATTGCAGTAGAAGCCCCATGAGCAATGCCTGATGGATTTTCAAGGGGCCATGCTGTAAAACAGAAGCTATTCAGCTATGATGCATTCTGTGTTTCCCTCTAGTCTCAGCCATGCTGATGATAGCAATATATTTGATAAATTGTTATTATCAATGATACTTAACACCTGTTTTTAAAAATAAGATTACGATGTGTGCAATAGTACCAATAAGGTGATGAAAGAATTATTCTCATTTTAAACAGAAATGTCTCCTTTCTCCAGCTTTACTTCAGGGATGATTTTATGTTAATAAAAAGAACACAGCTGTAAGGTATTAAGCAAAATGAAGTTACCCTCTGTCTTTTCAAAGTTTGTTATACATGGCATTTTTAGAGTACATAGGCTTGATATTGGCCCACTGCAAAGCCAAAAGTGCTGTAACTTAAACTCGTCATTAGCATGGGAATTAATTTCTTGCTCTTGCAATCTTAAAATTCACTGGGGGCTTAGTTCTCTGTAGGAAATGCATGAAAAAGTATTTTATCAACCAAATCAAACTAATAACAAAATATTTTCTTATAGTTAATACAGATATCATTATATATTGTCAGTAGGGTATGGAGAGTTACCATATGAGCAAAATACAGTTTTTCTGCTTATATTTATCACTCACTGAAAGTAGAAGATGTTTTAGAATTGCATATTGTTTTAACACATTTAATTTTTTTTTTTTTTTTTTTAAGCCATGCAGATGGATCAGTAAAGTTTTGGGATGCTTCTGCCAGTAAGTTTCTAAAGTTCACTTTTATATAATGCTAACAAATCACACACACACACATATATAAAAAACATGATATTTAACAGTATGAGTAGTAATACCTGGGATAATATAATTAGGAATAATGAGGTGAAATTAAGCAAATTTTTATTAAATTAGGAAAAAAACCACTGCTAATGAGATATAGTAGAGAGAAAAGAGTGAAAGTCTGTAAGAGGAATAAAAACTCCAGATCCAACATACCAAAACCTGTGAAGGATGAAGTGTTGGTAAAAAATCCCTAGAGTATAATCTTGTTGTGTGTATAAAAGAGTGGGCTCAATTAGATCTAATATTCAGTTCCAGTTGTCATGTCTCTTCTATTCTGAGTACAATATAGTCTTTTTTATGGCTAAGTAAAAATAAAATATTAAAATACAATAATACATCCTAGCAGGAAAAAGCTTCAGAAAATACTTGTTCCATACATTCTAGTTATAACTACACATATAAAAAACCAGCGTCTTCCCTTACAGAAGATACATATGGTACTTATTAGTAAAATATATTTATTAAAAATATACATACATTTTGGTTGAAAGCTGAAATATTCTGGTCCAAATAATGTGACTGTGCTTCACAAAAGTTGCAGTAGAGCTGCCTTGTATTCTGTCTCTTCTGTGGTACAGGGATGTCTGGGCAGAATATTTCTTTTATGAGGTATCAGTCTCTTAAAGAAAAGAGAGTGTGAAAGAAACTTCTGGATGAAATGTTAGGCATAGAGAGATTTAATTTGACCCTGATAACCAGTCTGTAATGGTCACCAAGAACACGGAGTATGAGATACTTAAACTACCTGCTACTTCCACGTTGTGCCACAGAATTGTAATGATTAATACTGCTACCATTTCCGGCCAAATATGGGGAGTGTTTACAAGATTTTAATGTCAGCTAAACCTCATGACTTTGTCAGGTATTTCTCTTTTTGCCTAATACTAAATATTTTCWCTCATCAGGATGGACAAGGAGAAAATGAGGATTTCCAAAGCCTCATTTCACAAAGGAATTTTACATAGGCATGTCAACTGAACATGACTAGGAGTTGGTTTTTTATTCTATAATTTGTCTATTTGGAAGTGGAGGAAAAACAGGTACATGCTGCTTAGAGCATCTTCCAGCATTGTCAAGTTATGGTGAACACCAAAAAGAAAAAAATTCTAATGAGGTCAACAGGAGTTTATCTGGAAAGACAGAAGTTTGAGAGTGCTTTAAAATGAACAAAAATAGGATAATTACTTCTATTTAGAGTAGTAGTGTGAGACATTAGACCTTGTCTTGTGCGTATTTCATTACATACATACGCTCTTGACAAGAATGTGCAAACACAGGCATTAAAATTAGGGTGAAACAATACAGACTGTTGCAAGACCCCAAAGCATTTAGTGTATACACTGCACAGGAATCAGTGTGCTAGTCATTTCTTCTATAATTCTGGCAGGGATGGGGAAAGGAAGAAACTTCTCATAGGGAATAGAAACATAACCCACTAATCAGCATGTACATGCTGCAACAGGAATTTTTCTTAGAGGTAAAAGCTTAGATGATCATGAATATTCACAATCCCTTTAACAGTAATGGTACTTTCAGTGCATCTCTGATATCCTGGTCTTAGTCCTGCTTTTCAGGGCATGCACTGCGTTACTGGTACCATACTTGGTACTTTTTATTTACGAGGTTTTAATTATTACAAAGTTTTATTATTTACAAGGTCTTTTTTAATAGAGTTCAAATTTCATTTGAGATTTCATAGCAAACATAATATCCTACTGGTATTTGAAGGCACAAAATACTTTGCTTTTAGACATATTTTAATTGTGTAATTTTGTATCTGAAAACACAGATTTGTGGGAGAAAGGGAATTGCTAAGCCACTGAAGCAATTTTCCAAATGTATCTTTGCTCAAAAGCCATTGCTGTTTCTTATTTGCCGTTGTGCAGATGGTACCTAGTAATCCACAGAAGCATAGAGAGTCTCGCCTTGTACTTGTGCCCTATGATTCTGTAATTCTTCCAATCCTAGTATGCATGGACCCAYGATGTCTGATTTGAAGTGCCACTCTAGATTTGCCACTGGGACTAAGGGCATCCTGAGGCCTCTTCCACCGCCACAGAAGGCAGGAAGAATTATGTATTCATTACAGAAGCACTTGCTGTAATTTGTGAAAATTTGGTAGTGTTTTATGTGCTAAAACTTTTTAAAATATAAAAAATATTATATGCTAAAACTTCTGCAATATATCTGCACTGCAAAATGAAAATGTAATTTTGCTGTGTTCGTCATCCAGTTACATAACTAAAACACAGTTCTTCCATCTTTTTGTTGCTCTTGTTACACAAACTAGCCAGAGTGATCTACCACAATTACACGAACATATGTAACAGCTTTGTCTTTATGTATATACATACCTTTATAGGTGCTGGGCCTGACTGACTTTTTCTGACCTTATGCAGTTATTAATTAATGCCACTGATAATTTAATGTAAAAGTAGTAAAAAACAAGGAGGAATGTCATTAAAAGAAAATGGGGTTAATTATAATCCCTCCTTTACCTCCAGAATTCACTGCAGTGGAGTTTTAGTCTTGACAAAGGCTTCTGGATATTAAGGTTCTATATACAGGTATAAATACAGGTATACTTATTAGTCAAGAAATTCAAAACATTTTAGAACTCCTCTTCGTTCACAAAGTCTTTGTGTTGCCCAGGCCACCAGAATACTTTCCTAATGTTTTCTCTTGAAGTGCCATACAGTCTTTACATTCTAGAAAGACAGTAACCTCAGACAAATGAAATCTTAGTTTCACATCTCATTAGGAAAGTAGCAGCATTATCAGAGCCTCTCTATAACATTGAGTATAAGCCTAATTATGGACATAATGGTTAACATACACCTTTGACATCCTGTCCCAGAAAGTACTAAGAAGTATTTCACAGACAAATATCCGTTTTGGAAATATTAAATATATATCCAACCAGTACTGTGTACCAGAATAATATCTGTATTGTATAATACCCATCATCTTCTCCTCTTAGGCCTTCATAAGATTCTTTGTTATGCCACAACTGAAAAGAAAATGGGAACGGACAAATTTTATAACTGATTTGCTTCACGTTAGTCAGTATTTTTTATATGTTTTAATATATTCCAGTTACTCTACAGATGTTGTACAAATTAAAAACATCAAAGGTCTTTGAAAAACAGAAACTGGGAGAAGGGAAAGCAACAGCTGAGATTGTGGAAGAAGATCCTTTTGCTGTTCAGATGATGTACTGGTGTCCTGAAAGCCGAATTTTCTGTGTGGCAGGAGTTTCTGCATATGTGGTTGTTTACAGGTTCAGCAAACATGAAGTAAATACTGAAATTGCAGTAAGTCCTTGAACATAATTTCTAAATCAAATTGCCTTGCTGTGTCTGTGCTTATATACTTGAATAAAATTAATATCAAGCTGTATAAATATAGGTTTAGGGACATTCCATTTTAAACCTTTTGAGTGAAATCTTGATCCTAATTAAGTTAGTGACAAAAAATCTAACTGAGCTTTTGGAAGCCAACTTTCCACTTTTTTGCTTTAATAGTAACATACAGTACAGATTTCAGACATGGTTTGCTTTTAAGACTTTATGATACAGTAAATCACTCTTGTACTTACCTGCTCTAAAAGTACTGGCTGCTGTATGTTTTTATCAGATAATGTACATTGTGTATGTACATAATAATGCTCTTTTTAACTCAAGTATTTCATATCTTTAGTTTATGTTCATAGTGTTTGTACCACAAGGGGACTGAAAATTATCACTGGCTTTAACAAAACAAAGAGTTGATTTTTTTTCTGGCTTATGCTGACTTCGTTTCCCTAAAAATGGACACTATATGAAATGCCAGATTATTTATGGCTAAGCRCTTGATATTTTCCTAAGCTTTCTGTTGCTCTATCCTGTTCAAATACTCCTTTTTCTGTCTTCGTGTCTTAAGCAGTCACCTTATTTCAGGTAGAATCATACAGTTCACGTTCTTTTAACTGCACCACAGTCACCTTATGCTTATCGTTGTTGTACAGCAAGTCTGACTTTGGTTTAAACCTTGCATTTTTGCACAGGAGCCACAACCACTGCTAACAGTGTGTCTGAACAGCATTTATAATGTAAAATATTCTTTCTTAAGTCTAAGAAATTTAACAGGAGACTACTCTTAAGGCAAAGCCAAACTAAACATGACTGCCTCTCCTTCAGGCTTGCCAGTCTCTGGTGCTGGAGAACAGTTTGCAACTCCAGACACTCTCTTGCCAGAAAGTATTTCTTTGCGTCTGCCAGCTCTCAACAAACCCCAGGGGCTGACCCGAAATTTCCCTTTCATTTTCCACGTTCCCCAATTACAGTTCTTTTCCTTTTCACACTATTTTAATGTACTTTAGAAAGTCTATAGTTCTAGCCTGGCAAAAACATGTGTCATTTTTGGTCTGTAGCCATGTGCCATCTGGTAAGGAAATTCATTACCTATAGCTGTTCTGTTGTTTTCCTCTCATTTTTTTCCCCCAGAGKCAATTATTAAGCTAGCTGAACGTATACTTTCAAGAAAGTTTTAAAACTAATGAACAGTAATTTCACGTTATTGACCAGCTCATGTATAATGGTGCTAAAGTTACTACATTTCAGTATTCTTACATTGTTCCATAGCAAATGCACCTTATCTTTTATWACCTACCATTTGATTTCTTTATTTTCATGTGTTTTACTTTTGTGGCTGAATTGMATCAGAACTGGTGTTTTCCGAAGTGTTACAATATGTGCAATTTAACAGTTTCTCAGATTTCATCTGTAATTAAGAAGCATTTATATGAGGAATCATTCTCTGCAGAGTTGCTTTAATATTGTCTAATCTTGGTGGCATGGTCACTGAGTTCCCCTGGGTTTTGTGCATCTCTGAGATGGGTCCTCATCTCTTGGTTTCCACATTTTTGCTGCAAGCATTCAAGTCTTCACTCTTAAATGGTGGGGTTTTTTTAAAAAAAAAGTATGGGAGTCTTTGTTGGAATATGTACCTGACTTTAGGCTGTCTGGCTTTGTCTATACTGAGACTGTCTCAGGATTTCTTTCCTGCCTGATGTGAGCCAAAGGCTGTGGATGTGGTCTACCTGGACTTCAGTAAAGCCTTCGACACTGTCTCCCACAGCATTCTCCTAGAGAAGCTGGCGGCTCATGGCCTAGACAGGTGTACTCTGCGCTGGGTAAAAAACTGGCTGGGTGGCCAGGCCCAGAGAGTTGTGGTGAATGGAGCGAAGTCCACTTGGCGGCCGGTCACGAGCGGTGTCCCCCAGGGCTCCGTTTTGGGGCCGTTCTTGTTCAATATCTTTA
>JAYKAV010000389.1:179727-215004 GCA_035582835.1 Phoebastria nigripes | reverse complement strand
GGTGTTGGTCTCTTCTGCCAAGCAACTAGCAATAGGACGAGAGGAAATGGCCTCAAGTTGCACCAGGGGAGGTTTAGATTGGACATTAGGAAAAATTTCTTTACTGAGAGAGTGGTTAAGCATTGGAACAGGCTGCCCAGGGAAGTGGTGGAGTCACCATCACTGGAAGTCTTTAAAAGACGTGTAGATGAGGCGCTTAGGGACATGGTTTAGTGGGCATGGTGGTGTTGGGTTGATGGTTGGACTTGATGATCTTAGAGGTCTTTTCCAACCTTAATGATTCTATGATTCTATGAGCCCAAGTTCTAGCAATTAGTGTCCTCCCTTCTCTAGCAGCCAGCCTGAACTCACCTTGAGTTCAATCTACAAATCCCAGCATTTTAAGGACCCCATGTTGGTTTGACTGCCTGACGTCAGTCTTGTAATGTTATTGCCATGGTAAATGGGAAGCATGGAGGCTACTCAAAGGTTTCTCCATGTAGCAGGGAAGTCTGCTGCTGAATATGCCTTAGAGGCATAGCCTGTGCCTGTGATTTTCTCAATGGAAGTATTATTTGCATAATTCCATATCAGATTCTGGAGGCAAGTAGTATGCATGAGACAAATTCTGCTTCATATCCAACCTTGGAGTCATTGCCATGCAGTTATGTAAAAAGCATTTGCTGTTGTTGCTTTCTCATCTGAATCTACTCCATCCTGTCTCAAAATGATATCTAGGTATCTATTAAACATGATCACATTCTCAGTGATCAGTCTTTCCTCAGTGAAGCTCCTCTTCAAAGCTCTTGAGAAGAACCATAGAAAAAAAGTTTACACTAGTTTGAATGTAGAAAGGAGAATCAATGAACCTAGTGATGGGATCCTCCAAAAAGATCTTTACCGTGTGTCAAAATAAATTGGTACAACAGGTCTGTACCCCTTCCAAGGTCCAGTCAAAGCAGGGACCAAAACGTAAAAAAAATTCAGTCATGTTATTAGCCTAAATTTTTTCTTCTCTCTGCAAATGGATGATAGCTAGAACTTAACAAAATGAATTTTCGTAGAAAAAGGAAGACACAAAGAAAAACATCCAGAGAAGAATGATGCACTTCTAACGTGGCAAGCAGAAGAACATACTCTTCAACAGTTACTCCAGTCCTGCATGAAGATTAAACAGCATTATAAATTGTTTCAGTCAGCAGCAATTACTTCCAGGAGATTAGATTTTCCTGAACTCAATATTTCACTCATTAGTCTTTGAAGGCAAATGTTGTCCGTGGGTTTCGTAGCTGATTCAGGCAAAACATATCCATGGATTTTGCAAGGAGAAAACAAAAGTGAAATTTTGAGAAAGGACCCTTTCTCTTCTGATTGAGCAGAATCACTTCTTTCTGAAATCTTAYGTGTTTTAACACAATCGTTGAGAAATAGGAGAGTCTTCAGTACTGATCTTTATCTCCCAATTCTCATAAAACTTAGGTATTTTCTTAATACTGTCATTTCCATTCTGGTACAGACGATGTCTCAGTGAGAGATCACTAAGACTACTAACTTGGAATGGATTCTCCAAGAGTTTCAAGACATTTCTTACCTAGACGGAAAACACAGCATGGTTATGAGAATTTAGAAAGTAAAGGCAAAATGATGTAGAGTGTCTAAATCTGCAATTGCTTCTGATCACTTCAAGGTACCAGCACTCAAATTACTATTCAGCTAGTAATCCCAAGACCCTATCTCTTTGAGGGTTGTACCTTGTTTTTTATTGTTTTCAAAATAGGGATCTCCTTGGACCTACCATGAGGTAGAAAGAATTGCCCGATATTTACTGTGATTCTTTGAGATGCTTACTGATATAGATTTGAGCTCCCTGTCCAATTTCCCCTATGTTTTGGAGTCCTTCAGTTAAGGTTTCCTGAATTAGTGGAAAGAATTGAAGGGTGGTTGGGCCTGGTTGGTCTCCTTTTCCCTATCTAGAGAGCCCTGAAGGAAAGCAACAGGTAACTGGTTTGAACTTTGCTTTCTAGAATCTGACAAACTCATGTTCAGTCCAAGGAATACGGAACTCCCTGTGCTGTTATCTCTGATTTCCTGACCCCCACCTATGGACAAAWGAAGTTCATTCATCAGTACTACCCACACTGTCAGGCTTTCTGGCTAAAACCTGTCTTGTAGAGACTCTGTTGTACTAGCAATAAGGAGGCTGAGCTGATGATCATTCTTTTAATGAATTTGTTTAGGAAAAAGATAACAGACAATAGGCAGAAAATTTCCTTGACATTTATCCTGAATGATGCCTTCTTATGCCGAAATATTATTTATTTGGGGGTGGGTGATTAACTTCTCTTTTCATAATAAATGCTGGAAAGTTGTATTCTTGCCTTTCACTTACAATAAAAGGCTTGAATCAAAGTCAGCACTGGAAGAATATACCTATGTATTTCTCCATCAGCATAAGGTAGATGACTAGTTCCTGTCTGATGTTGCTGTTAGGCTGTATAAATAACAAATGACAGTATTCTTTGCCTGCAAATGCTAATGATAAGTGTGGAGGATTATTTTTAGAAAAAGGCTTACTGATATTTATTTGAAAGTAACAGAACTTTCAGCAGCTTTCTTTATTAAATTATAACTTAGCTTTTTATTTATTTAAGTCATTAGAGGTACGACTTCAGTATGAAGTAGAAGATATCATTACTCCTGAACCGGAAATAATTCCTCCATTTCCAGATGCCTCCTCTCAGCTTCCTTCTTTAAAGAGCCTTTCAGGCAGTACGAACACTGTAGCATGTGAAGGAACGATGAAGGATAGTATCCCATGTCTTAGGTAAGTCTATGCCATTGCTCAAAGATTAATCTTTCTAAAAAGCATTCCTATCTGTTGTATTAACAATCAGTTAACTATCAAGAAAAAGAGGTTAATCTTTTTAATCTTCTYAATGTACGCAACACAAAATGAGAAGAAACCAGAATATGGAACAAATGAATTAAGGCAAAATAATCAGCAAGGGATTTTAAAAGGATATAAGTAAGTATGGAGAAGATAAACTGTTACAGTAAAGGTTTGACTGTAATTTTCCAATTTGATCTAGGAGTAAAACTTCATCTCATACCCACAGTTTTGAGTGGAATACAAGCACCACAGAATAAATCAAGGAATTTCTGAGGAACTTTTTTTTTTTTTTGAGTTCACAAGGAGACTTCCATAAAGCAGACATGTGCAAAGCTTTCCCTCCTTGATTAATTAGTATAACACTAAAATCTTTCTTTGTGAAAGAAGTATATGCATTTTAMGGTGTGTAAGGGATGAAAACTGTGGTCACACTCATGAAACAATCTTTAAAATACACAATTATGAAACAGTTGCACTGTGTGGAAGTGTATATGTGTTTAATCTTTAGAAAGAAGCAAATTGTTGTCTGCTAGAGTACAAATTGCCACTGTTTGAAGTAGATTAATATGTTCTTACTAATAAGGCAGATAAATTATGGGTTTGAATAGTTTCAAAACAGAATTCCGTACAAAACTGCATAAACTGTAATTTCCAAGCAATGATAGTGCACTGCTGATAACAATTGCTCTCACTTTAGTGAATTCATGATTATTTCAGTCTAATTATTATTAAATATTTCAAATGTCTCAATTATTTCAAAAGCAGTTTAAATGAACATTGCCTGACTTTGCAGATACTTTAGGCTGTTGAGCTCCTGAAAATAGCATTAGCATTTAAAAGCAATATCATAACTTGTTCTTGCAAAATTAACAGTATTTTTTGGCATCCTGTTCATTTGTCCACCTCATTCAGTCAGGCAGTTGAACCTCAGACCTCAGTTACTCATTAATATAAACCATGAAAATCARTAGCAGAGGCAGAGAGAAGTTATTAAAAAAATCCCAATGTGAAATCTATTTATGCCATTGAAATTAGCAAGAATGCAATCGATTATTTCAGTGGCTAAGATTTTCCCTTAAGGGATTCTTATTTGATTTGGTCTGGGAAGGAGAGGAATTGTTGATCTTGGAGGCAGAAAAGCTGTAATGAACCAGTAGAGGTTCTGCTGGTTAGTTTTTAGGAGTTTGCTTAGCTCCATATAATCTCACATTAAGCTGGCCAACTGATTTTTGTCCCATTTTACACAAAGTAAATGTAAACTTATTTTGACAGAGAAGTGATTTTTCAAAGTTAAAGTAATTATACCACTAGAACTACTGGCATACGCCCTCTTACAWTTATATAAAAGTATACTGTGTACACTCTCATCCTTTTCAATAGGGAAAGGCATATAAATATCCACACTTTTCCCCCAAATCCTAACCAGGTCCACATTCCGTTTCTGTCAAAAAACTTCTAAGCAGAAATATGATGATAAGATGAAAGTAGTGCTGGAAATGCAGAAAACGCAGTAGAGACCTGGATGATGCTGTTGATTTTATATGCAAGTCATTCAGGTGGGCAGCAGTACAGAATCTAAGACACAGTGATAATAACATAAAGCTGCAGCCACCTACAGATGGAGGGTGAGTGCACAACTTGAACTATATTGATAGAATCATAGAATCATAGAATGGTTTGGGTTGGAAGGGACCTTAAAGATCATCTAGTTCCAACCCCCCTGCTATGGGCAGGGATACCTTCCAGTAGGCCAGGTTGCTCAAAGCCCCATCCAACCTGGTCTTGAATCTGATAATCCACATAAAATTTTATATACAGACTAGCTTTTAATCTTGGCTCCATTGTGTTTACTTTCATATCTGCTTCTCAACCTTGTTACAGCAAATGRGTGGCACTCCACACTACATAATTTTTGCTAGTCAGAAGTCAGAATGACTGAATGTGCTTGTGTCTGYGAATAGGTACTAGAAAGCAAGTGATTGAAGGGGCTGAAGTAATGAAAACTTGGCATTTTTCTGAAATCAAAAGTARATGTTACCAAGAGAGGGAAGCAGCAGTGTGGAATAAATATTGTTCTTGCTTATTTCAGAAGATTTTATAATCAAATATGCAGCTATATTAACATAAGAAACTGATGTATTTGTGATTATCCAGATAAACATTTTTGATGTAAATACTGTCATCAAAAAGCTGTACCCAGAACATAAATCTTTGTTCCCAGACTTTTAGTATCATCCCAAAATTAGGTCAATCAAGGGTTTTGACAGTAGCTCCAAGTAGCTCCAAAATTATAAAGAACTGTCTCTTATTATCTCATGAAGAAAACTAAAAACCAAAACTTGGCAACAACCAAATTCAGTGTAGCRTAACAAGAACATGTCAAGGAAATCACTGAAATATCTACATTCCTTCTATGCATACTCCTGCAGTCTGTTTAGGCTTATAGTATAAACACTTCAAAAAAAGCAATCCAAAACAAGGTGAAGAACTAAATATCAACAGTACTGTTCAAGCAAGATGGTTAGTGAAACCAGGGAAATGGCTCAAACTTCCTTAAAGAGGAAGGTGTCACAGGAACATGGGAATGACAAACTGAATCATGAAATCTGAAACTATTTTACTCCAGTCTTGTGGCCTTTCACCAACTACAGTTTATTCTATGCTTAGAGAAAATCCCTGTGAAATAACATCCATCTTACCAAAGATGATCCTCAAATTTGCAGTGAAAAATAGAGAGAGAAAGGCGTTTGCTTTTTTTGCTCAGGTAGCAACAATATGAAAGAAAAGTTAGAAGCACTTCAAGTTCTTTAATTTTTTCAGCATGTTGTTAAAAACACATTGGAAAAGTAATATCATAATAAAAACATGTTTTAAAAGATCAGAATTAATTCTGCAGCCATTGTCAGTCTCAYAGTAGTTTGTTTAGAAGAAGAACAGGATAAATGCATTGTGTCGGCAGGTATTTGTTGGAACTCACCATAGCAGTGTGCTTGACTCTTGTGTTCTCCCACATCATCAGTTATCCATTAGAAAATATGGATGGAAAGTATGTCTGCTCAGCTGAAAGGGCATTAGACTTAAGTCTTGCTTCTGGGATCTCATTTACCCGTTTTATATTTTTTAGAACATTTTTAAGGCCAGGAGCTGAAAACTGAAGATGGGGTGCAAGATGGAAACACTGCCACTAGTATGCCTCTTAAAGGCTTATCCACAGACATAAGAAGTGGAAAGGCCCCATCACAAAAGATACTCTGGAGGACTATTTGTACAAAATATTCAGCTTCTGCTTGCTGTGAAGTTTGTTTGAAAAGAATACATCTTCATTCTATACACTCTTGTTTGTAGTTTCAGTTTTCCCCGGTCTCAAAAGACTCCTCTCCCTTAGCAGCTTGGGTTCACAGATGTTAGTCCCTTTGTTCTCACCACGAATACTCCTGGGTAATCCAGGGCTTCATTAAGCTTATGGATAGTGTCACTTCAGAAATGCTCACGGATATGTATCTTATGAACAAAGGAAAGGGCAAAACTTTAGTGCCAGCAGAATAGGTAAGAAAGTGCAAAACTTTGAGCAGAGGTTTGCTGTTAATAGAAAACAACAATGCAAAGGTATTGCCAACTGTGATGGGTTGATCTTGGCTGGCTGCCAGGTGCCCACCCAGCCACTCTGTTACTCCCTCTCCTCAACAGGACAAGGGGAAGAAAATAAGAAGGAAATCTCATGGGTTGAGATAAAGACACTGTCGCAGGCAAAACAGACTCAACTTGGGGAAAAGTAATTTAATTTATTGCCAATTAAAATAGAGTTGGATGGTGAGAAACAAAAACAAAAATTAAAACACCTGTCCTCCAGTCCCCCTTTTTCCCARCTTCACTCCTTCATTCCCAACTCCTCCACCTCCTCCACTCTGAGCAGCGCAGGGGGGATGGGGAATTGTTGTGGTCAGTCGGTAACAGCTCCTCTCTGTCGCTCCTTCCTCCTCACRCTTTTCCCTGCTCTGGTGTGGGGTCCCTCCCAAAGGGTACAGTCCTTCAGGATAAACCTGCTCCAGCATGGGCTCTCTACAAGCTGCAGTTCCTTCAGGAAATATCCACCTGCTCCACCATAGGGTCCTCCATGGGCTGCAATGTGGATATCTGCTCCACCGTGGTCCTCTCCACGGGCTGCAGGGAAATCTCTGCTCCYGCACCTGGAGCACCTCCTCTCCTCCTTCTTCTCTCACCTTGGTGCTTGCAGGGCTGTTTCTCACTTTTTTTTTCCTCACTCCTTACTCCCAGGCAGCATTTTCTGCCCTTTCTTAAATATGTTTTCCCAGAGGTGCCATCAGCTTGGCTGAGGGGCTCAGCTGTGTCCTGCCATGGGTCTGTGGCAGAGCCAGCTGGAACCAGCTAGAATGGGGCTGTGTCCGGCACAGGGCAGCCCCTGGCTTCTCCTCACAGAGGCCACCCCTGAAGCCCCCCRCCCCCCACTACCAAAACCTTGCCACACAACTTATGTAATTCTGCAGTTAGAGAGGGGAAAAGCTAGGAGCAGGTCAGGGTCATGAAGGGGAGAGGAGATGGTTATGTCTTGAAGWTCCAAGTGAAGGTCTCATTCCTCATCCTGAAATGCTGCATCTACTCTGCTGTGATATCCAGATATGTGATACCCAGATACGTGACCCCATATCCTCAGGTATAATAGGTATACTCTGATAGGACTATGGAGTTCGAGGAGGCTGCAGGACCTGAGAAAGTTGCAGATGATTGTGAAAGGCAACACACATCTAACAAGGAACTGTTTAGCTCTTTCACCAGCTGCACCAGCTGGTGCTTCACTTGCACCAGCTCCTGTTTCTGCTGCTTCCTCTCTTCAGGCTTGACACAACTGTGTGTTATTTCCACAAGGTGTCTTGTGCAACCCTGCTACACCATGTGCTTACTCTGACTTGGTCAACCTGCACTTCAGAATGTCTTATCTCACTACTGCCAGCACCACTTTTTGGCTTCCATCATTTTCTGGCATGCTAGAGTTGTAGTATGTTGCTGTATCTGTTGCAGTCTGTCACCAACCATGGATAACAAGGCTCCTTATGCAAGCAAATGAAAATGGTTACTTTCCTGTCTCTAACCAGGCAGATAAAATGCTGTTCATCTCCACTATTTATATATTGTGCTGTTCATCTCCACTATTTACATGTTGTCACAATGAGATTCCTTTCCAGTTTGGGTCAAGACTGTGGCTGTGTCCTTTTGCTCTTGTGACTGCAGCAACCCTGAGCAGGTGAGGGAGGAGTGGTAGTCCAGGCCCCTTGCCTGGAGGTCTGTTCTCACAGCTGGTCCTGGACAATCAGGAGGGAGGATGAGGAGGACGGGAAAAAGCATCCCGCTTGCTGAACTGTGCTGTCATGTCTTTCCTATGACAAGATCCGAGCCAAGTGGCTGATTATTGCTCCAGATAAATCGGTATGTAAGGTCTGAACAATACGACAGGGAAAAGAAATAGAATAGTGTGCTAAGCCACTGTTAAGGAAATGCATTTAGACAGATAGATGAGGAATGCCTTTCTCATCGAATAGTAAATAAGGGAAAGGTTTGGCAAGATTAGTGAACCCTCTACAATAAAAATATAAGCAGTACAGCATAAACTGTATTACTGAAATGGTTAAACAATTCGAGACAGGATGTGAATGTATTTTGAAAAGSCAGTTATCAAAGATGTTGTATCAGGTGCAGGTACCCAGGTGTTGYGGGGGGCTGCCGGGCAGCCCCTGTGAGGAGAGGTCAGTGCTGCCCTGTGCAGGACACAGCYGGTTCCAACGGACCCACCTCAGGGCACAGTTGAGCCCTTCAGCCAAGAGGGTGGTGCCTCTGGGAAAGCCTGTGCAAAAAAGGGCAAAACACTGCACAGCAGCTGAGAGAGAGACACGAGCGAGAAAAAATGTGAGAAACAGCCCTGCAGACACGAAGGTGAGAGAAGGAGGAGAGGGAGGAGGTGCTCCAGGCACCGGAGCAGAGATTCCCCTGCAGCCTGTGGAGAGGACCATGGTGATGCACGCTGTCCCCCTGCAGCCCATGGAGAGCCCACGTCAGAGCAGGCTCCTGGCAGGAGCTGCAACCCATGGAGAGGAGCCCACTCAAGAGCAGATTTTCTGGCAGAAACTGTGGCCCATGAGGGACCCACGCTGGAGCAGTCTGTTCCTGAAGGACTGTACCCCTTGGGAGGGATCCCACACTGGAGCAGGGGAAAAGCATGAAGGAGGAGTGGCAGACACAAAGTGTTATGAACTGACCGCAACCACCATTCCCCATCCCCACTGTGCTGCTCAGGGTGGGGGAGAAGGTAGTGGACTCAGGAGTAAAACTGAGCCTAGAAAGAAGGGAGAGGGTGTTTTTCRTTTTGTCTTTTCAAAGAATTTCTCACTCTCCTTCTCTGTTTAGTAGGAGAGTGAGAAATTAAGGCAATTGCCAATTAAGGCAATAAATTAAATTAATTTTCCCCAAGTTGAGTCTGTTTTGCCTGTGATGGTAATTGGTAAGTGATCTCCCTGTCCTATCTCGACCCATGAGCTTTTTCATCTTATTTTCTTCCCCTGTCCTGTTGAGGAGGGGGAGTGAGAGAGCAGCTGGGTGGGCATCTGGCAGCCAGCCGAGGTTAACCCACCACAGACATTAAGGTCTTATTAAGAAAATAGGCATTATGCTTTAAGAACTTTTTTYCAATGTTTTACTTCATTTTACTTCAGTTTTCTGCATCTATCTTCAATTTTCCAAGATTGCCGGTAGCCCTATTTGCCACCAAGGTCTCCATCCCAACAGATGCAGGCAGTGTAGCTACAAAAAAACTGATAGCCCTGGTTACTGAATGATAAGTTTGAATATCCTCTCTTGAGAGAAGTGCTTGCTTACTTACTTGCTTCTGAATAGAAATTAGTCGGATTTTTTTCCAATTTGATCCATCATCTTTTCAGGTGTGTGGGCCAGGGCTGCTTGGAAAGCTTGCTGAGTCACATCATAGTCGCGTTCAGGAGATAGTCTGCATCATCAGAGTCATCCAAGATCTCTTCTCAAGACCCAGTACATAGGATAATACTGCTTAAGTTATTTGTGGCAGAGATACATGTATAGAGAAGCGCTTACAGAAGAAAGAAATAYTATGTGCCAAAAATTGCAGATCTTCAGAATGTGTTGTCCATGTCTATATTAACTAGCTGCTCTCCTTCCTCTCCTGATTCTTAGTCTTTCTTTGGGTACTATTTTTCACRGGGATAGAGGATTATATGTGATAGACCACCCTATTATGACTGTGTGCAGAGGGGTGCACTATAAGCAGTCTCACCATTTACAACTACAGTAAAAATGCACTGGCTAGTGGGCTTTATGTATAGATAACTACCTACAGTGTGAATGTACTAATGAATAACATGAATACCTCAAAGTATTGCTATTATTGCATAACATCTTCTTTCAGTGTATCATCAAGTTAAGTTCTACCAGTCAAGAACACACATAAAGCAGTCATACGGAAGTGTTCAGTTCTTACACTCCCCTTTAATATGTACACCTTCACTACCTGCTTTGCAAGTCACTGAACTTGCCATAACAGAATATGAAGAGGTGTTAATAATCATATCAGATTTTATGTAGGAAGCATTCATTCATTAAGACCAGATCACATATTACGTAATTATACTCCTAAGAAGAAAACGGGACTTGTTTGCACTAGATGGACAAATAGAATTGTCAAGTCCGTAAGTTCTGAATACACAATGGTGAGGACCACCACAGAAAGGTACATCTTCTTATCTTCTCTTGCCTCTTTGCATTTTTCTGTCATGCTTTACTTCAGAGCAAGAAAGTTCCAAAAATACAGAAATGTCCTGTTTCAAAGTTTCAGAAGAAAGTATTTTAGGTTTTCCATTCAAGTTGATTATTCATGATGATTTTTAAGTGTGCATTATATAGCGTAAGAAAATATTCTGAAAAAGGAAAATCAAAGCAAAATGATTAAGCAAAAATTATTTTTATTGACCCCCACCTACATCTGCTCCAGAGTTTCTCTTGTAGGGAATGTTGAAGTTTTCAGATTTGGTTCTACACCAGAAATGGAAGTTAAAACCTGGAATTCCTCCAAAATACCCCTATTCTGATTGGAATGCCTGGTCTCAATGTACGGGTATATGCACAGTATGCTGCAAGTGCTGGTACTGCTCTGGACTTATTAAGGGACTGTGCTTCACTAGTGTTTTTTCAAGAGAAGCAGTTGTTATTCATGGCCCAGTCTGTTTGTTTGTTTGTTCTTAATGTGTACCTCTTCTTCTTAGCGTTAAGACTCGACCTGTGAGAATGCCTCCTGGGTACCAAGCAGATCTTGTTATTCAGTTGGTGTGGGTGGATGGTGAGCCTCCACAACAGATTACCAGTCTTGCTGTAAACTCTGCTTATGGACTGTAAGTAACTCAAAATTAAGGTTGCAATGATTTATTGTTTATTGCACTAAATCATGTATTTTCCAATTATACGTTGAAGTTTCCTGCAGACAATTGAAGTCAGAGTAAAAATAATCAAAAGGTGCTATAACCCAGATTCTTGGGGAAAAATTATTTGAACTCACATAAAGATTGTAATATGAGATGTTAAACTGCCATTCTTGCCCATATTTTTACTATTCATATTTAAAAGACTGAATCTTTTCACATTATGCTATCCATCCTTTCAAATAAAATCTAATTACCTTTCAAATCTGTAATTTTTAAAGTTATTTTGAAAGGATCACCAAGGTGAAATACATTTCATAGAAAATGGTGATGTGATTAAGTGTTAAATGTCATTTATCATGACATCATATCTTAGTTGGAAATTGTCTTCTGAGAACAGCATTTTTATGTCTGTGCTAATCTCTGTTTGCAAGAGAACCAGTGACCTGAAATTGAAAATTGAATAAGGAACATTCAAATGCTAAATTCTGTATGGAAATGCAAGCGAGCGTATCTGTGTGTATTTTTTTCCTCAGGTTCAATTTATTTGCCAATTTTTAATGTTTTCTCTCACTGAGAGTTGCCCAGATACATTAAAATGGTTTTCCCTGTAGAAGGTGTTACTCCAATAAAAACTATAGGCTGTAATGGGTGTTAGGTGTCTGACTCCTACTGATTTTCAGTAAGTCACTTGACTCTCTTCAGAGACTTTGGAAATTTTATGCAGAGCCTTTACATTTGTGCAAAAATATTGTCATTTGGGGGCTGTTTTGTCAAGTCTTTGGCCTGAATTTGCAGACAGTTTCCTATTCATGAACTCTAGAAGTTTCTTTTGTTTTACCATACCTAGATGCATTTGTAACTTGTGCAAATTGTTGGGTTTTGCCTGATTTGCTCCCTTGAAGGTCTCAGGCCTCAAGGCAGCATCTGACTTCAGGAATAATCACACCATTCTCTCACTTGTAAACTACTCTGACAGGTTGCAGTTCTCCTAGTACTCACAGTGGTTTCCTAAACATACCTGATTCAATCAAATGCTTTAAATTGTTTCCTTTGCTAGGAGCAGTAATAGTTTACAGGACAGCCTCCTTTAAAACACCATATACTGAGTACATTAGCGTTTCAGAAATAAATGCATGTATCAGTAAAATAGCTCAATAACCTAAATTCAACTTTCCTACAAAAGCTACCCAAGAAAGGCCTATTTCTTTAAATTTCTTCTGCAAAGTCTCTTCTCTCTTGTGTCACTCAACTTTTTCCTTGGGCCTATGACAAGGTACAATCCTATCTTTCATTAGAATTTTTGTTTAATACTTTAGTTTTCTCCTGTTATCTAGCCTCACAATGTGGAAAAACTGTGCCACTTAGCATAAAGCTTGAGGATATGTCATTTTTGTCATGCTAGTTGTAGGGTTATTTGGGTCATCTTTTGCCTAAATTTTTTCCTGTAATAATCAGTTTAACAAGGAGGAAGGCATAGGATAGTAAATGTGTTCTGGAGTGTCTACTTCCAGTGTTCTTTTAATTACTTTGATTTCTGTAACTGTATATTACAAATAATAGGAACTTAGTGTCCCTGATGTTACTGCAGCCATGAAACAGGACCAAAGCAAGATATAAAAAAAACTTTATCCCAAGCAAAGATAAAAGACTTCAGACATTGTGAATTTTTTTTTAACGTATTTTGTTTACTTTTAACAGTACCAAGCTACAAATTAGAAGTATTGAAACCTGTTTTATTTCTGTTGAAATGAATCATCAAAAAACTTCTTTATGTTATGAAAGTAGAAAAGAAAAATTTACAAAATCCTTCAATTACAACTGAAGATCTACAAGGTTAAAAACAAATAATAAATTTGTTTTAAAGTATGTTCTGTTGGACTGAAAGCAGTCTCTGAAAATTTATTACCAGCTCATGTGATAAAAATTTTCAGCCAATCTACATATTAATTGTCAAGAAATGTCTGATGAGGATTTTATGACATTTCTATGAAAGATACCCACAGGATAGAACATCTCCTAGCAACTAATTCTATTCATCACTCAAAATTGAGAAATTCGTTGTGCTTATTTTGTATTTGATTTTATAAAGACTTGGATGTTAGCAATTTATCTTAAGCCTTGTTAATAGTAATGTCTGTCTAGATTTTCTTATCATTCCTCAGAAGTGTTATAATATTAATGAGCAATTTCTGATTTTTCTTGGTAAAGTACTTTTTGGGGGTATAAGAAATATTATATCCATGCTTATGTGTGAACTTAGAGAAGTTTAGAAAAATGCAGACCAGGAAGTGATGATCCGTTTTGTGGATTTGCTGACCACAGAGTGAATGTTCACTAGCTCTTCTTGTGACTCATGTTTTCCAAAATTAATAAATCTCAGGTTAATCATTTTCAAAATGCAGGTGGCTATAATTTTTGTTGCCTAAAGTATTAACAGATGAGATTGACACTCATCATTTTTATTCCTTTATTCTTCTTCTCCACCTAGAACACAGGGACTTATGAACACAGGAATTGCTGTCACACTTTACACTAGTTACCTTTTTTACTTCAATATCCTTTCTCTGACAATGCCTATTAACATATGCTTTAAAGCAAAATACAAGAATGAAAAAAAACAAATAGCAAAATAATTTTTTACTATTCTTTATCAGTCAATTTGCATCAAGAAACATGAAGACATATAAAACTTTGCATAGAATGGTCTTCTGGCAAATGTGACATAGAATTCCTTTTTGTCGCAGGGAAACTCTCTAAAAATTATTTTGTTCTTCTGTTAAGCAAAACAGGCTATGGTAATTTCTGAAACAGATATTACTCTACATTCATAAAACACGGAGTTTACTCCTCAGTGCACCTTATGATCCTTCCACATAAGCACAAAATATTGCCAAATAAAAGTGTATTTGTACACACTTTAAGCTGGCATATATTAGTAGCTGCTTAAGCTACAGATCAGTGAAAAGTCAATGGGGAAAAAAGACTATGTTCATAGTATTTCCATAGATGCTGTACTAAAGTCAGTGTTAAGTCAAGGGTAGAAAACATGGTGTAGTAACAACCGGTAGAATTTGAGCCACTGTTGTAGATGGTGCCTTAATTTACCAGTTTGACAAATAGGAAAAACTCACCTCATTTTCACCCTTTACCTTGTCTATTTGCTGTATGGAACCTTCTTTTTTATAATGGAAGTAGAAGAAGAAAAGGTACAGCAGAGGAAAATGTTCTATCTACCCTACTTCCCCTTCCTCCATCTCGTTACTTCTCTCTTTCCCTATTGTTTTTCCATATACAAATTCATATATCTCCTCTAAGAAATTTTGGAGCTATATTAAGAAAAGTCAGGTGGAGGTGAGTGCACAGCTCACTTTTAGTGTGAACTGAGTGTTTAAATATCTTGCAGGGCTTTGAACTGACCACCTTAGTGACTTTTTACATAAAATGATAGAACTTGATCACAAATGATTCCTAATCTCATTGAGCATGGTTTGGGATTTTGAGTTTCTTTGTGGCTGTACTGTAATCCTTTCAATCTGGAAGTTAAAATTGCAGTCTGATAGAAAAGGAGAGACTTCTGTAGAATAATCAGTATATAACATTCCTGCTTAAATGAAGTCTCCAACAATGCAGTGCAAGAGTTTGGCATATGGATCCTGTGGATAGTCATATGCTGTGAATTTATTTTGCTATTAACTCTTAAATAGGTTTAATGCTTTAGTGAGATTTTACCTGCTGAGATATAGGGGTTTCCATATGCTATGGTTAACTTCAGACTTTCTCCCAGGTCTTACATATAGACATGTTTAGTGTCTTTTTGTTTTCTTCCTTTTTCTTAGATAGACTTATTGTCTAATTCCCCGCCTCAACCTCCACCCCTTCCAAGTTGGGGAAAAAGCATGAACAGAAAGCATTTTTATGGGAGAAGAGAAAGTGCTGCTGGTCCAGTACAACTTCTTCCCTCTTTCTGAAACTGGTGTCAGAAGGGAATCAGTAGTAGCAATAGAGCAGAATCGGGGCAGAATGTTTCTCAAGGGAGTTTCTAGGCAGCAAAAGAAATACATTGTTCCATGTGTTTTTCCCTATAACAAGACTGCAGTCCAGATCTCAGGCAATCTCACACCAGTTGAGAGATCTTGCCCATGTTTCAAAGCACCATCAAAGTGTCGGTTATGGAAGCATTTCAGAGAGGTAGAAGCTGATTTAGCAAGAATCTATAATGTAGCCAAGCTGACAGACTTGGAAAGAAATTTTATAAATATCTTTCAGATTTGGGTATTTACCCAATACAGCTTAATATATTTCACTTATCATTTATATTGAGATTTTTAAAAAATTGTAAATTTATTTGTATTTATATTTTAATTTATATTTGTATTTTATATATATGTATAACCATTTTTTAAGATCTATGTCCAGATTTGTAGTCTTAATTTACATCAGTATTACTAGAATTATATTTAGACATTATTGCAATGTGTTTGGCATAGAAAGTTAATTAAAGTGGACAGTCTGCTTTCTAGAGTGCCAATTACTGTGTTTCAGGACACAATTTTATAAATTCAGAATTACAAATCTAAAAGAATTATAAAAAGTAAGCTTTCAGTAGTTTCTGAAGAAAATGTTTATGCAGAATTCATAATAATGAATAATAATTATTGCTTGCACCGCTTGATTACATATTACCAGTACCTTTGAGGAACATTTCTTTTCTCAGAGTGGCATTTGGAAACTGCAATGGTTTGGCCGTTGTGGACTTTATGCAGAAGACAGTACTGCTGAGCATGGGAACCCTTGACCTATATGGATCAAGTGATCCATACCAGCGTCAACCCCGTTCACCTCGCAAGAGCAAGCAGTTTGCTGCAGGTAGGAAATAAATTATTGTTGTTATGAGCCTGACATGTTCTTTGGTTTTTTGCCTGTGGCTTTTTATAGTGCTTTTGAAATGCATGACTATTTGCCGGCCAATGGAGTTTCTATAACTTGACAAAAGAAACCTGACACATTTTAGGTACTGACACTTTCTCCGAAATAAAATGTTTTACGAAGTTTATTCTTTTGGGATGGAGGTCAGCAAGTAATTCCCTTAGCTGAGTGTCTAAAAAAATTGTAATGAGCAGAGCAGTAAATTGTTTCTCTGGCCATCACTTGAAGTGTAGTCTGTATGCTATTTTCCTTCTGATTTCAGTAAGTTCATACCAATAGGTAAGACTTCAATTTAAACTTAATTGTATCTTCTGCCAAGTGCTATTCATTGGTATTTGAATAGGCAGTTGTGTTTGGAGAAGTGTAACACCTGAGAGACATGTTATGTAGGTAGCACAAGTAGCTCAAATTAGCCACTTTGTTAGTGAAYTGAAGCTCCTGATATAAACTTACTAAATCCAGCTGTACCCCATTTTAAAATGTGATGCCAAGAGGATCACTTTTGTAAGTCATAGCTATTATTATGCATTGTGTGTTAGAAATATTAGTCCGTCAATGCAGCTAAATTTTACCATACATTTTTAGTTATTTAAAAAGTTTACTTGTATGAGAAAAAAAGTCAGAAGATCTTCTATGTTTCAAGTCTTTTTGCTCTACATATTCCATAGTAACATACTAGAGTCAGACACAATTATGAAATGTGTTTTACATAGCTGTGAAGTTTTAGAATTAGATTTAAAAATCTGTTTGAAAGTGTTGAGTTTTAAATCTAACCATAACATTAAAAAAGCAGCAGATTGTAGTGGGTTTATGACATCAGCATTTTCATCAGCAGACCCTGCACTAAATCATCAAATCCTATTTCTCCATAGAGTCAATGGAAACTTTTTTTAATTGGGAATATGTTTTTACTCCAAACAGTAAAATTTAGAGTATAAAATGTAAGTCTTCAGGCCTACTTCTGTTCCTGAAAGACCATTTGTCTCACTTTCTAGGTATTTAATCATGGCAAGCTTAGTTCTCATCTGTGCCAAGTGTTAAAGATGTAAATCTGGCACAGCTGAGGAGAGAAGAGACAAGCAGCTTTAAGCTACCTTCAGTTTCTCTGTCTGGTTCAGCCAGCCTCACAGTAGCTCTCGAAGTAATTTGAGTAGCTAGCCACAAGCAACATGCTGCAGAGCCCTGTACAAAAGGTGGAGGGTAGCTGATGTAGAAATAGCTATTATCAGCACTGTACCACACAGGATTTCTCTGTGTCAGTGACAGTCTTGGCCAATCCTTCAAGGCAATGTTCCAGCTGTGCAGTGTAGCTAGAATGGAGCCCACTGGGGATAAGTGACCGCTAAGAGGGAATACACACTTCTAGATTGCTCATAGAAACTATGCATCTAAAAAAAGCCTCAGCTGCTTTCTCACCATCCATCCCACATCCTTTACTTTTTTGATTATTTTTCTTGTTATATCTTGCAATTGGAAGGTAAGCATCTGCTGAAATTTCTTCACCTTGGCTGTTCTAGATGCTGGTTATGATATCACTTCCTTTCACTTTAGACTGTTTTTTCTCTCTTTCCTCTGCCTGCTGCTGATGCTGGTGTACTGGCATGTTCCAAAGACAACTTTTGCATGCGTGGCCTGTCTAACTTTTATCCAGATTTAACGAAACGGATCCGTACTTCCTATCAGAGTAAGTTCTATAAAGGTTAGGCATATAGCTTTATCATGATTGGACTATGCCTGACTTAAACCCATGTGTTTGTGCTTTGTAATGTGTTTTTTTAAACACATTCAGCATGCATGCAAACTTATTACATTTTGTGATGTTAACCATGCTTGATTTTGACAATTATCTTTGTTATACAGATATTTCAGATCTGTTTTCTTCTTTCAAAAGAGTCAATGAGAAAACCTCAGTGACTTATATGGGGCAGATTGGGCCTTAGAAATGATTTTTCAACAATGTTACATTCTTGATGACAGTATCTTTCTTTGTTTTTTTCTTCATTTCAGTGTACATCTACTTATATGAAGCATTTCTTGTTTTGCAATGGCACTGCCTGGTTGTAGTTATTAATTAATTCTTCCCTATTTTCAGAAGAGCAATGTGGCTTAAAAGAGTACCGATTGGATTGGGTGCTGTGAAATTTAAAATTTTAATCTTGGTTTGGTACTTGAATATTTGGCTTTGGGGAACCATCCCATGCCTCTGATCTTTAATGGGGAATGTAAAGTGGGTATAAAAATATATACATCAAAGAGAGCTATGAAAATTGATGGTTTTAATATCTTTAAATTTTGAATTATAGTGATATGCAATTTAAATATTAGTATTTATCACTGCAGAATGCAATGAACAAAGCTATAATTAATTTTGCGAAAATGACTGTTCAACAGATGAGCTCTATGTATCTTAATTAACTGCAGTCCTTATATGTAATTAGGTCTCCAGGATGCCTCTTATTCATCTTTTTAAAGTAGTTTTCACAGAACAACTGGATAGGCAATTTTACATTAAATATTCAGTATAGGCAAGATAAAGGGGTGGCAGTTGTTTTATCATCTCGCATAAATACAAAGTTGTGTGACTATTGAAATACATTTGTACACTCGCACAAGAAATTCTATTCAGTCTCTAGACTGATTACTCAACAACTGATTTCTATGATTTTATTTCATAATACTTCATAAAAGGTGGCCTGTTTAGTCAAAAGACTAGTCCAGTTACAAATCCAGCAGTCCATAAAAAGGTTTGGTGTATAATGTCTTAAAGTTTATTAGTCTGGTCTTGCTAATTTCAAGTCTGTAACAGAGAACCTGAGGGACAGACTGCAGTCAAAGGTTTGGGGGGGTTCCCCAGCTAAAAAATTAATACATTTTTATAAATAAGACCAAAAATGACCAACATTTTCATTCAAAATGACAAACACAGACCATAGAATTTTTCATAGCTGAAAATGTATTATCTTGTTTCCATCTTCAACCCCAAAATCAGAAAAGTCCGCAAAATCTTTCTGTATACATCATAACTGAAGAGTATGAGTCTGAATCTTGTGCAAGATCATTAACAGCTTCATTTCTTTCCTCAAAAATTATTTGGTTGTTGCTTTTGCCATTCAATACTTATACAGGAGTATGTACTGTATGATCTGAAAGATGCACCAGGCAATAAGATAAAGAACAGGGCAAGAATGTGTCGTAGACTGTAAAATATCTTGCTAAGTCATTTTCAAGTTATGCTTTGTTATATGTCTTATCTGAGATAGGAGTTTTAAGAGGGGTATTGAGAATGGATTTAGGATTTTGCTTACAAGTTTATCTCTTCTCGTAAGGGATGATGATGGGAAAAGAAAAATAATTTATTTTTGGAAATTGTGCAGTTGAAGCTAATCTTATTAAGGCAAAAGCAGGAGAAGTCATGTGATAACATAAGCATTAGGTCTAAAGTTTTGAGGGTTATATAAATGAAAATGGAAGTTAATGGGAAGACATATCAGGAGTTGATTCAATTAAGTAATGAACCAGGAAGATAATTTCATGAGGATCAGTTTGAGCAAATAARACTTGCAGGCATTGAAGCCAAAGAAGAGATTATCAATGAGCAAGATACTCAGACTTTTGTCAGTCATTTTGGAGGTGATTTGCAGGAAGAAACAGTCTAGTTTAGTATCCCGCCTGAATCTGAGAGTTGAAGTGTGATGTTCCAAGGATGAAACCAGTATTATGAATTAGAGTATCAGGGATGACAGTGGTGCTGTTAGCTGTATTGAAGCAGGAAAGAGAAGGCTTCAGGTACTTGAGTTCATCTTGGCAATGTTAAGTTCATGTCTGGACACTTGTGAGTAAATTTTAGAAAGGCAGGATTACTACTCTAACTTGAATGGAAGGAATCCAAGTTAGAGATGTGTATTTATGAATCATTAGGGTATAAAAGATATTTATTGCCCTGTTTATAGGAAATAATCTCCTCAAATACTGGGACAGAGAGATAAAGGAAGTGTTGATGTTTCAGTCTGGGATGCCTTGCAACTGAAGAGGGAAAAGAAGAAGGAAAAAAAAAAAAAAAACCACACCACATCAAACAGGGAAAAGAAGCAATACGTTGGAGAAGAGAGGTTTTCCAAAGGAAAGACATAATCAACAATGTCAAGGGCATCCAACATGCAAAGCACAGTGGTGGAATAATTGTTTTGAATGTTAGCCAATAAATCTATAGAGAGCTTGGTAAGAGTAATGTATACATGTGTAAGCTAGACTCAAAAGTGTCTAGAGTGGACTTAGAGCATTAAGACAGCACAGAGCTTGGTAAGAGTAATGTATACATGTGTAAGCTAGACTCAAAAGTGTCTAGAGTGGACTTAGAGCATTAAGACAGCACATTCTCTGTGTTGGGAGGTGAAAGTGGGAAGGGAGAAGCAAGAAGGGAAGAAATTAGAAGGAGAAATGTAATCAGTTCTAGGCATACATAATGGAAGAGACTGAAACATAATGGTCCTATCAGGGAAAGTAATTCGAGGAAAATAAGAGGCTACGATGAGGGTAAGTGCAGAGTTGGAGGTAGTTTTCTGGTGTTGATGACCTGTTCTACTTGCTATAACATCTACTGGCAATCACCTTGCTTTGTAGCTAGAATATGTGCCAAGCCAAATAAAATAAACTCTCTCTGCAGAAGTGCAGAACTGTGTTGTTGTTTGGTTGGTTTTCTTTTGTTTTTTGTTTTGGTTTTTTTTTTTTTTTTTTCTTCAATTGAAATCAATTTTTCCATGTTACCACCTGGTAGTAGATAACATATATTCAAATATTAAAACAAGTACATTTACTGCATCTAGAGAGATAGTGTTTGCAGCAGAATATAAAAATACCAACTTGCAAAAGCAATTTGCATCTCCTACTAGAAATTCATACCATCTGTTGGTAAAACAAGAAAATAAATAGTCTTTATGAAGCATCCAAAAAGTCAGCAAGTCCAAAGGATGTTGATCCATTGGAAAATAATTTTCAGAATGAAGACTTTTCAGTGAGAACTCCTTGTTCCTCCTTCAGGCCAGTCCCTTGAGAGGATGTAAGCAAAAGTAACCTTGGTCTGACAGGAGGGCACAGAAAACTGTGTGTTATGAGTCATTACATATCAGTAATTGACACTTTAAATCACACCTGACAACACAGTAGAAGCTAATATAGGTTGAGCTTTAAGTCAACAGCTATATTCTGAACTAACTGTCATTTCCAAAGAATGCATCATATTTAAACGTAAAGAAAACAGTATGGTAATTCAGTGTGAAGATGATGGATTAAGATAGTTACTGGGCTTACTTACTGGCTTGTGAATATTTATGATAATTTATTTATAATTCATTTATTTATAAGCAAAGATGTGATGGCTTTGGGTGCTTTTAAGTAAATGATCGGTCTGAATCATTTAATCATAGGGATAGAAGTTCAAAATTTCAAAAATAATTTTAAATTATGAGTTCATAAAAGTTGTTATTCCATACTAGACAGTACATTTTTTGATCCTTTATTAAAGAGGAAATGGGAATCACAGTAAACTTTGAAAAGTATCCATGGGACATGTCTTTAAAAGTGCTTTAATGCCTTATGTGATATATTTATATCTTGCACTATTTTAACATGTTTATAATTTGTTCAAATCAAAGCCAATTTCTTTATAATGTCAATGGGTACATCTTCTCACAGGTGGTTGTTTACATTGCCAATCTCAGTTATTTGCCTTTAGTCTTGCTGCTATGTTCTTCTTGCTCTACCTGGACTCACAATTTGCTGGCATGGGATTTTTTGGCTAAAAATAGCTAAAATATCTCGGCATATAGATTGGGCCTGCAGAACTTCAAAATGAAAAGTGAAAATATTTTTGTAATCTAACTTCAGTAGCTGTTGTAGTCTCTCAAATGTTCAAGGGAAACTGAGTTGCATGGAAATACTTATACATGATAAATTATTGAAAAGATTTAACTTGGTTTCCTTAAAAAGGAAATTACATTAGAAAATAATCAGTAGTACAAAGAAAAGCTTGAGAGCTCCCTTTCTTATCTCAAAGGGAAACAAAAGACACATTTAATGGAATCAAAGATAACACATAAAAATTGACAAATGTATGTTTATTCCTTTCAGTGAATGATGATTGTGCAATTCATTGCCATATAACATCTTTGGGATTTAGAATTTAGTAAGATTAAAAGAGACTTTGGATACATGGATGGATAATGAGAGGAACTCCTTATAATATTTCTAAGCAAGAAAGATTTATGGCAGGAGAAAATCTGCAAGTGGCAGTGCATAAGCAAATCTAAGTGTCTGAGAGAAGACAATGCCCTTGTGCAGGGCACATAGTACCACTTATGCTTAACATGGGGACTCAATTGCACGTTTTTTTTTAAAGCGTCTGTTGGTGGTCATTGTTAGAGGTGATAGTGGCTTGACAAAAAGTCTAGACTTGTAGAGAAGTTCACGTGTTCACCATTTTTAAATGTCATAACATGAAATGTATCTTTACTGTTGTAAGTTGTAAAACTGTTGCCAAACGTGAAGAGCTTGTGTTATTCTCATGGTGGTTGCTCTTGGGTTTTCAGAACAGTGGTGCAATTTGGTGCATTTCCTACCTAAGTCAGTGGCACTATAATTTATATTGAGTTGTAATACTGTTTCTGTGAACTCACCAAAAAAAAGGAACTCGATTTAGAAGCAAAATCTGACCTGGCATTTGACATTGTAACTATCACCGATAGTAACTATACAAGGTTTAGAAGAATTTCATTAATCACAACATCATAACCATGGTGTTAAAATTTTAACATCTCCAATACTGCATTTGCAAAAGAAACAGTTTAATATTTCATTTTATTTATCCAAGGCCTCTGATGCTATGCGAATGTGCCAAACTCGCTCCCACTGTACCTTGCAGACAGTTCTGCAGCAAAAATCAATTATGTCCCAAATCTCTAGGTACATACAGAAACTACAGAGTCAAGTAGAAGTAAGATTTGCTTTAAGAAAGCTATACGTGGAGAGGCTTCCTAAATGGTTGCAGTTCCTGAATTCTATCATAATGTCAAAAGTAACTGGACTCATAATTGATTGGAATATAAAATTCTCTCACAGATTCTAAGTTGACTCAAAGATTCAAGTACATTTCTCAAAACAGACAAAAAAAATCTTTGGTTTTCAACATTAGTATCTAGATTGTGATCTTTTGTTGTTTAATCAGGAGCAAACATGTCGTTACTACTGACTTAACAGGCCAAATCAATACTGCTGTTTTTCCAAAGCGCTCTCAAAGTTGTTCTAGCACTCATGCAGCTTCGTTAATGGTAGGAGCTTTTTATTCTGCTTGTTGGGGCTCTGGATTCTCCCCATTTCTCAGAGGACTTCAAAATAACTTTGTAATAAAAATATCAGTACCTACATTAAGATCCCACTGTTTTTAATACAAAGAGAACAGCACTGGTGACCAAATGGTAGCAGAATTTTTTGAAAACAAGAGTCTACATGAATTTTAGAGATGAGGGTCTCTGAGCCTGAGGGCCCAGAAGCTATAAAAATTAAAACATGTCACATTGCAGGAGGCACAGTGCCAGATTAAAGCATATTGAAAGGTCGTGATAGGATGTTTGACTTCCAGGATACAACATATGCAGAGTGTGTGTAAACACAGTATTGGTATGACAGTAATGCACATTGGAATGTGGGCTAATGTTCACTAGGGTCTATGACCTGAGTGTGGTGAGCCCACATTGCTAGCAGGTGGATGTCTGGTGCTGCGCTGTCTGCCAGTCCCAAGTAGCCTATGGCATGAAGTGTCAGAGYTCCTTATAACAAGTGTGAACCACTTGATATAGGCCATAGGGCACCATGGGACACATACGAAGGGTACATTTGAATAGGTATGGCCATGCCCACTCAGCAGTTCACCCATGGTAAAGGATAGCATGAGCTCAAACCTTCTCTCCCTCGCATGCCCAAAGGCATGTTTAAACTTGTACATGCAACCTGTGCCAAAGATGGGTCTTAGTTTGATCACAGAAACAAGCCCAAGCTTAAGCAGTATAAACTAAGATTACTTTAATTGTTGCCGTCTTCCATGGTAGACTGCTACAAATGAGTTCCTCACAAATATTTATAAACAATATATAAAGTATCTTGTCCAAAAATTGTGTTATATTCAGACAGCATTATCATTGCCTCTGTGTCCTTTAAAATGAGCTATCTTGTGTGAATTCATGTAAAAGTTCCTAATATTGCATAGTAGTGGTGATATTTTTGTATTCACTTTCTTCTTTCACCAGTACTGTCTTTTTTTTTTTTTTTTTTCTCCCCGTCCCTGTTTTAAGGTTTCCTCCCTGCATTCTGCAGCAGTTAAAAGCATAGAGTTGTTTCCACATCAGTTTGACAGGGATGAATGAGTTTGATTCATATCACAGACATTTAAATTTTAAACTATATTTGCTTGTTTTCTCTCGTTAGGTACAGTCACTCTTTGTCTACCCCAAGGCACTCAGAAAACAAATCTGAGTTAACAAGAAGTGTGATTTTTAAACCAGACCTAAATTTCTGCAGTGACAGCCTGATAACTGCAGTTATCTGAAATAGATATTTCCCTTGCATTTCACACCATTCCTTTCTCCAAATTTACTGTAAAGTGCAGAATATCATCAACCAAGAAAGTTGAAGCATGCCCTGTTAGATTGTAACTTAATTTTTTAACTCCATTTTTTCAGGCCTGACTGAACTCAGTGACAGTCCAGTTTCCCTGGAGCTAGAGCGTTGCAAGTCTCCCACTTCAGGTAAAGGTGATTGGCTTCTCTTCCTGCAGTCTGTATAAGCCATTCATGTCGTGCATCACTGTGTTTCATTAATCCCTAAGAAGTGAAGTGCATAGTTACAGTTCCAAAGAAAAGAAATTACTGGAGAAGTGCTTATTACACAGCACAATAAAATCCTAAGTCTGTTTACTTAAAGAAAAATTAAATGTACATGGTGCATCTTGAGGTGAAGAGTGTGAAAACATTTGAATTAACAACATTGTGCAGGTATATTCCTATATCCTCCTGTTAGAGGCTTGTTTCTCTGTTTTCTTAAAAGGCTTTCTGACTACTATTTTTTTTTTTTTTTGGTAGGGAGTCCTTATAATTTTATATATATATTATGCATATGTGCACCTAGAGAAATTATTTGAAAAACAGCAATATAGAGATGGTAAACTTCAACCATTAGAACCCACCAGTGCCTAAGTTATGTAACTTACAATGGAAGCATAACCTCAAATAAAAGTATTCGCTTATCAACCACTTTGACCCAGCAGTGAAATCTTGGCCATTTAAAAATTTATAAATGTTTCCCATTTTACCCATAGTCCTTCAGAAAGTGGAGTTCATCTCATTCCTAGAGACTTTTTCTGCAAGTGCCTAGTCTGCATTGATCTCTTTAATGTGAGTTCACTGTCTTAAAGATTGTTGCTTAGAGCTGTTTTCTAGTAGCTGACTTTTAAATGTGATGGAAAGTAAGCAGGTGTGGCTGTGATATATTCATTTTGCTTGTGGTATACCTATCACACTTCTTTGCCTTGTAGTTTGGTAAGTATTGATAGATACTTTTCCTTTTGTTTTTTTTCCTTAGTTATGGTAAAAAATTCCCCACAAATATGCTATTCAAATCCTCTGTTCTTATTTCACACATTTTACTTTACTATAACAGGACACATTAATCTCGAATGGAGGCCACTAATTAGTAATTTACAAAAAGCTGAAACTAATAAAAGTGTTTCCCTGACACATCAAGAACTAAAACAAAATAGCTGTTTTGAAATATGTATTTCCTTGTACTGTTTGCAACCCAAATTCTGTAGACATGCGGGTATCAAAGTGAAATAGCCTATAATAATACTGGTATAACACTAGGAGCTTAAACTCTTGAGCTGGGCCTCAGAAATGCATGATATGGGCTTTAAAGTAAAACATTTGATAATTCAGTATAACTTATTTATTGTGTGGCTCGCTGGGATTCATCTTTTCAATCTTCTCTCTAGGAATGAGCTACAAACTCCCTTTTTCTTTTTACTGAAAACTAAGAGATCACTGACTTGGTAAACATATGTGCATATGCTTAGTTTTATAATGATGAGTGACTCCTATAGCACCTTACTTTTTCTGCAGTTAACTTCAATTTTTCATTCTGCTATTGATCAAAAATACCTATTTTAGATAAATTTAAGATAATTTGCTCCAAAATTTATTCTGCTTTTCTGTTTTGGAGATCATTCAGCAGGGAAAACGTGGCATATTTATTAATGTTTCCTATTTTAGCCCTTCCATGTTGTTTTCCAAGCTATATTTGAATCTTTAAAATGTGAAATCAGGTGCAATTTTGTAGGCAGTGACTATTATTAGAATTAAATGCTGTTTAAAATAGAAGTTACTTTTACTGTGACTGATATTAATTATTTTTTTAAAATTAATGCAAAATTAAAATAATTTTGCGTTGGCATACCTGCTCTAAAACTGGGCAAAATCCAGTCTAATCATCTGGAGTAACTGACCTCAAAATTGTGACCTCCAAGAACTTGGGAGTGGAACTACCTTGTGCTTATCAGCACGGCCTCCCAGCTACATCAGCCTTTGCACTGGCTAACATTTCTGTCTCATAGAACACAACTGATTGGTCTGCATAGTTACGGATTCATCAGGCAGGATCCTTCTACTGCCAGTCTTGCCTTTGATCTATTTAAAGTTCATGGCATGCAAGGTCCATAATGGAAGTGTGCTGTACTCTACAGAGTCCCATGATATCTGTGTTTGTAAAACCGGTGACCACATACCTCTGCTGAATATAGGCCAAGACTTTATCCTTCAGAAATTTAGCAGAAATAGAAAGAACACTTGGCTGCTGAGTCAAGTGATTCAAGTTGCTGCCCAACAAAGGTCCTGCTGGGTATGACTACATCACCAACTGATGAGGTTGCAAAGACAGAAGGAACGGAGTTTGAGTTGTTGCAATTCATTATGGGTTGCCAGACCATATCAACATCAGTTCTTCACCTGGCAGTGAAGTTCACGCCAATTACTGGCCCTGAGTATGCACAATGCATACACAAAGWGCAAACTGCTGGAGGACAATAGTCTACTTGACAAACACTACACACATGATGGCACACTGGTGAGCAACTTCTTCCTCAGTTCCATCAGAAGGGGAATGATTTGAGGAACAACATTGACATGCTCACATACATACTTTGAGACTCCAAGACAGTGCCTAGGAAGATTCCTTCCAGCACACTAACTGCCAGTGTAGACACAAACAGTTTTACATCTAAGACAGCCATTAGTAACTTAGTCAAGATTTCAGTTCCAACCAGGCCCATAAGAACAGTGTTGATAAAGGCTTCTTGGAGAACTTGAAAAATCTCCTGCCTCCTCATCTCTTGGTCTGATCCTGAACAGGTCTGATCCTGAACATTGCTTAGCCTGCCTGAACCATCTCTGTTTCCCTGAAACATGTATTTTGCCTGTAACATCCTACTGCTTGTCAATGTTTTAACCTCTGACTAAGCTTTTGCAGAGCCAGCCTAGGTCAACTCAGTAATTCGGCTTTGTTGTTTCTCTTCTCTCCTGCCTCAAATCAAAATTAGGCATTTGTGTTCTATCACATATGATATGAGTGTTGGAGCACTGAGCAAGATACTCAGTGCTGAAGAATACTCTTTATTTTACATGCAGGGCTGGTTTCTAATTCAGTACAAATCCAACTTCTTCCATTAAGCAATATTTTAAACTTGTTTCACAAGGCTGTCTTTTCAGGTGCTCCTCCTGTACTATTTACTAAAGCATGGCTTTGCAGACAACGTAATTGAAAAATCAGATTCCTGTTCTGAACACCTTTCAGACTAGAACATGAAATTAAACCATTTGATAAAAATTTCTCTGAAATTCACAGTGCCACACAGCGGGTAGCAGCAAGTGAAGAAATATCAACCTTCCATTTTAAGAATGGTAGGCAGAGGAGGGGAATAATCATTCTTAACCACTGGTATCTTATTTTAAATAAATTTCTATTTAAATACTATAGTGATGCATTTCCAATACTGTACAGGAAGACAAAACGTTAATAAAGCCATTAGAAAGATTCTGCTTATTTGTGAGTATCTGAGTGGTGGCAGTTTCCACTGTAAATAAAATGTATTCCAGAGACAGCAATATATATGGAATAACATTGGTAAAATTGTGGAACAAAAAACTTTAAAAATAAAAAACCAAAACACTTTTCTCATGAAACATGTTTTATATAGATCAGTGATGCAGCATGGCATGCCATATAATGGTATTTGATTGGCTTAAAAAAACCCCTCAGATCATATGAAGAACAGTGGAGATGAGGATTTTTCGATACCATCAGAATATCTTATTCTTACTCATGCATGCCATATTCTTTCAATGGAGAAAGTCGAACTGCATATTGATTGTTGTTTGTGATTTGAAGGTTAAAAGTTAGGGCTTTATACTACATTCACTCTACAATGGCTTTAATTTGTTTTGGAGCTCCATAGCTCTAAAACAAATTAAAAAACTCTGAGGCCTTGTAAGCACTCATAATGTAAATGGTGCTAAATCCAATGCTGGGGTTAATTACTATGTAACATATTACAGAACAGTACCCATTCCGGTAAAGTTTACCTTTATTTTTATCATTTCATTAGGAAAATTTATTCAGGGGCTCTTAGGAATATAATATACATAATTATGTAATATATGTGTCCCTTTCTGCTTTAGCCATTTATATGCAGCTTCATATTAAAGCATGTAGTTGAGAATACACCGTGAGCACAAGAAAATGCATCTTTGAGAGGTCATTTAACTTCGTTGTGTAAGATGCAATGGACAGTTTAGACTTCTTTCAAAGACCAGAAGGAAAGAATTTCATCAGTCCATGTATAGGAGCGTGACTTTTCAAATGTGTGTTCTAAAATGAAAATGCATTTGTGTTTTTTCTTAAGAAATCACCTTCATATTGGGGACTCGCATCCAAAATGCTTTTAAGACTATAGAGCTTAGAGAAGGCTATGTAAAGAGTTCCACAATTGATTCCCATGAGCTTTGGAACAGGTCCCTAATGGCAAGATTATGAGTTTTTATACGTACTGTGATTTCCAAGTGCTGCTATCCTGATTCATTCTACTGGTTAAATCCGCTGGGATTAGGCCCATGCCAAGCTCCCACTTTCCTACATGAAATGTTTTTAAATAGCTTTGTTTCAAGAAGAATATTATTAAGATTCTAACAGTCGCTCTTTTTTAATTCGTGGGTAACTGCAAAGTAGCTGAAGAGATTTGACTCAGTTTGAAAATTATATTCTTATGGAAAACAAGCAAGAAAGTAAATGTTTCAAAACATTTTGTGTGTGTGGAAAACATAGAATGTAATTTATTTTGAAACTTGATTATTGATAACAGTGCCAGTATAACCATTTCTACTTATTTATATTAAATTAAAAAGAATGTTTACTAGTCAGAAGGCAAATTAATCCTTAAAGAGAGGTTAGCTCCTGCACTGTGAATACACGGTGCATTTTGTCACTTTCTCCAATATGTGAGGGGGTTTCTGATCAGGTGAATTCATGCTTGCTTAAGATCTTGAGAAGGGATGTGTATGTAGGGCTTAGCAAGGAACAGGGAGCAGTATTAGCTGGCAGAGGGGAGGAAATGGGGACCTGGGTTTGGGCCATGGTRTTTGGCTCAGGGGGAGCGGTGGGGGTAACCCCCATGCAGCCCATGGTGCATGGCTCAGGGTTCAAGGGGGCCTGAGCTCACCAACAGGGGCCAGCAGCTCCTATGGACCAGGAAGACAGGAGCTAAGCAAGGGAGCAGGGCAGCTCTGGGGAAGGGTGACCAGGGCCAAACACAGCCTGGTGATCGCCAGGCAGGTCCAGGGACAGGGGAGGATGTCGGTCCGTGAGTCCAGGTCCAGATCAGCAGGGCCATGGCCAGGCACAGGAATGGCAGCCATGCAGCAGGAGCTGTAGCTCAGGGCAGGGGTGAGAGTTAGGCTCAGCTTGAAAGCAGCTCCCACGGGAAAGTGCTGCCTGGGGCGCTCTGCCTGAGGCCACCAAAGGAAGAGGGCTGTCTCTACGTTGGCTCCGAGCCCCAGCAGCCAAACCTCCAGGACCTTACTGTGTACCTTGTCCAAGTGGGTATCTAAATATTAGGCTCTTAAATCCACGTTTTAGCAGAAGGAGACTGGGACTGATATTCCAAAGTATTACACAGGCAGAAGCTGCCTAATAGGAAAAGAACCGTATGAAGTCACCTTCATTTTGAATAATATTAAATTCTCCGACTACAGTTCTGCTGTAACAGGTGAGGGAAACACACCACTGAATGTCATAGCTGCGAGTGCACATTTGTTTGTTGGTTGTGCCTTGGTGTTTTCATTGAAAGACTGATAGGAACCATATGGCTACAAGATAGGTTGTCCGGTCAGGAGACCTGGGTGCTCAGCTTAGCTAGCTGTCAGACCATACCTATTAACTCTGTCTATGCCTCTTTCGCATCCCACAGTTGGATAACTTGACTGTTTACACATTAAGCTTTTTTGGGCAGGGGCTGTCTTGCCTTGCACTGTGGCATYGCAATTTCTGCTGGCTGCCTCCAGCATGAATGCAAACAAATAATGGTAACAACTCTGCTAGCCTCTTGAACCTTTATACTCTACTTCATTCTTAAATTAAACTGGTTTTCAAAAGCTCTTTCTCAGCAAGATAGGTTTACATGCATGATCCTTCTTTATAATAAATGTAGAGATAGTAAAATATACGTGATTTAGGTACTAAAAATAGGTTACATAATAATATCCACATTCTGATCAGTTTAATAGTAAAATCTTAGTTTTACCCAAAAAAAAGTAATATGCACAGCTTTAATCACAGTAAAGCATGAAAGCAACCAGCTCCTCCTTTTGTTTTTACCCTCAGAGATGTGGTCTATTGACAGTGGTCCACACTGTGTCCTAGCACAATCATGTCCTATGCCAAAAATTTCCAAATTTGGTGGTGGAAATGGTGGTGGGAGTAACTCCTGGCTTCCTCAACTGCATTTCCTTCATTTCCTCATGCTGTGTGTCTCCTTTGTCTTTTAGCCCCTTACTCACCATGTCCCCTACTCTATCCCTGTACCCATAAACCAACTCATCAACTGTATACTCCTCTTCTTTCTGATCCTCGGTCTCTTCAGCACCCTGCGACTGTGTTTGTTAGTTCAGTATGGTATGGCCTTCAGTATGGTATGGCTGTTTTGTCTGAGAGCGCTGTGGCAGCTCCCAAATCAAGCTTGTTTAGACTCCTTCAGAGGAATCGGAAAGTGCATACTTTGCATGTCCTGTATGAGCCTGCACACAAATAGTTGGAACCTATTTCTGCAGTCTTGCAGTTTAGACATATATACCACAATTTGGGAACAGCTGTGGCATATAACACAAGACATGTAATTCCTGTTATACAGAAACACCTGTAACACAGAAATAGAAGAGGTTAAACCACCACTTCACAAAGCTCAAAGCCTCCATGATGACAGCACTAATGAAGCTCCTTGGTGTTAAATGCAGCTAGGTTTTATAGCTCTGAAATATCCTACTCTAGATCCTAGTCTGTTAGTAAAGTGTTCTACAGTCTTCCTTAGGAATTGGTAATCCTTTTTCAGAGGGCTGGTTGGGCCAGATGTTGTCCTTTCCTTTAAAGGAGATTATATCACAAGTGATGCTTCTTTCTTTTTCTCTATAGCAAAGCACTGATTTTCTGGAGCAGTATCCTCCATTCACAATCTGAAGGAGTGTATGACAGCTGCTCAGATAAATGGAATGTTTTTAAAAGGCTGTTCTGAAAATCAAGCTGCCCTTTGTGTGAGTTCCTGAAATGGATGTAGGAGCCTAACACTTGGTATCCAAATTAGAGAATTTTCATGTAGTAGTGTTAGTGATGTATATTTTGAAGTTGGGTTGATCTGAAGAGATCTCTTCGCCTTGTCCCAAATCATCCAGTTAAAGTGACAGCTAGAAATAGCTTATGAGGTGGGCTGTGCTGGTTCTACTGATACCAAAATGTTGCTCAAGAGCCTGAAGGGGAGCAGAAGTAGAGCCCCTACTCTTCCCTGAAGGAAGAAAGAAAGAAAAACGTCTAGCATAGGTGCCAGCTGATATTTTCTTCTGCCACATTGCAGGCTTTGTAGTTTATGACAGAATGCAACAGAATTTCTTTTTAGGGTCTCTGTAACTTGAAATGGTAAGTGGCTGTTCGGGGCATCCTTCTGACCTAAAAGCTTATTAAATGAGAATTACAAAGGACTTGTTCCTTATATTCATATGTGCCAGTGTTCCTGTCACTGTGATACTTACCATGTGGGACTTTCTTTAGAAGTATAATAGTTAGCTGACAAATACTTCATTGTTCATTTCTAGTAACAGACAGTATGGCTAAGGGGTAAAAGCCAGAAAACAATGTGAAGAAAAAATACTGAATGAATGCAAAATGAAAGAACCATATTGGAAATTAAGTCTTCTGAATAATTAATAAAAGATTTCTTAAGGCATTCTTTTAATAAATTTAATGCCATTTTGACTGGTACAAGACATGCTTCATTTCAGTTYTCTGGTGTTCATTGTTTAAAAATGCGCTCGTGCGTAGGGAAATGAAAACATTTTTGAACAGAAGCAAAATCATAGTTTTGTTGCATAATTGGAACACAACAGATAATTGAATCTTCAGTAAATTGAGTGCAATATTTTGATGTCTAGATAACACCACATTATATCCTGAATCTGCTGTATTTCATTTTTGTGCAATCTGTCTTCCTTTCTGTAATATTACAATAGTGTGTTCTGTCTCCATTACCTGTACAATATGCCCTCTCTTTTTCAAATGGTATCTTGAGGTATGATGTCATCAGAACTCATAATTTCGTTGCACCCTCTTATTAAATTGGTTTCCAGGTGTTTAAATATTTGTGATATGCTGCATAACCAGCATTTGCAATATTTGCCTTAATCTCATTTGTTGTTTTTTTTTTTTTTTTTTAATCATTCCTGTCATCACAAGGTAAGATATTGCAGCACACAGCCAAAGCTGTGTAAAGCACCATTCACTTCCTGGGAGCTGGAGTAACGTTTTTTCCAGTTCTTCTTTGTTCAGTTACATTTATTTTGCTGAATGGTGTACAGGAAAATATTTAAATGATAATTCTGCCTTTATATGCTGATTTAAAAAAAAAAAAGTGCTACAAATTTGCAACATGGTATTAACCAGAAGATGGCATGTTGTTTTCCCTCGCTCCTTTTTCTTTCTTACTTATTAACAACTGCCTTTCTCCTTTTTCTGTTGTTTCAGTTAAAGGATCAAGAAAGTTAAGTCTGCCAACAGATCTTAAGACTGATCTTGGTACGGTAGGCGAAAGCCAACAGCTTTAAACTTCCTTACATTCATTGGCAAAACATTTTACCAACTGATTCATGAGATAACACAATAACCTTGGAGGCTTTGTCTGAAAAGGCTTTCTAAAAACCACCTATTAACCCATACAGTTCTGTTGGCAGCTCTCAGCATTTTGCTTGTTTAATATTCATTTATTTCATGTAGACATATTTTGCCAGTCATTACACACTGTGTGTGTAATATTTTATTATGAAAAGGCTCCAGAACTTTTTACACACTTGAGCCATTTTAACTGGTTGTCAGTGATGTTTATCTCTGCCTGTAACACCCAATGCATGCGCTAGTCTATTTTCTTTAGTTGATGTACAAATTCTGTGCCACGACAGTGATAAGACAGTTGAACATCTATATTTGATGGTGTCTGTGAACTTCTGAGAAGTCAGATCAGAAATCAGTCATTTGTGTCTCAGTGCTCTCCTTGAGACTTACCTCAGCCGACTGTTAAGTACACACTTTGCTGTAACCTTTCTCAATTCTTCTTTAATATTTCAGTGGAAAAGCATAGCGAGAGCAGAAATTTCACCTCAAAAAAAGCTAGAATGAAAATTCAACATCTTGCGTAACCTAAAAACGTTTGGGGCAGATCATGCCCTCTTAAATATCCATGTAAAGGGGATTGCTCCTAACATTTGGGTTGGAATGTGTGGTTCACACAAAGATTTTTGTAATTGTCTTTAAATATTCTCAGTCTCAAGGAGTCCTTTCTAGTTTTGCTCTCATGGGAAGTTTCTCATGTAAGATGACTGAAAAAGCCGTGTAGCCATGCCTCATTACTTTCAGTGTCTTTTTAGAGATGGAAATTAAAGTTGGATCGCATCCTTGCATAATGCAGCTGAACTCAATTTCTGTCACTAGGAATCATGTGCATGCATTAACCAATGTAGCACTGTTCCCCAAGGCAAAAGTCAGGGGAATAAATATGTCTTCCATATTATAAATGACTGAGGAACTTGGAAAACTGCTAATAGCTCCTGATAAAGATTAAGTAAATAAATGTTGAAAAATCATTGGGAAATTCAATCCAGATTGTGCAGATTTCAGTACAGAGCGATTTAGTTGAAATAATTTACTCCATCATTAACAGTGATGTTTGAGAAACTAGGAATGTAGGAATACACCAAAAAATTGCGATACTCATAATACTCCAAAAAGGTAGAAGGAGTGATGTAGGCAGCTATTAAGAGAGAAGGTGAATACTTAGAGTATCAAAATAGCTATAGGGTAGGACCTAAGGCTAAACCATATTCTACAGATCAGACTTCTTTTTGTTAGTATTATTAAAAATATATAATCTTGAAGGACACATAGCATGAAATAGATTTAGATCCTGAATCATAACACAAGAAAAAGATAAATTTGATGTGTAAAAGACTGGATTTATAGATTTTTAGAAAAGCAAGAAACAAATCAGTGTAACTAGAAGTGGTGAGGGCTTTACTGTATAATATAAAAAAGTTGCATATCAGAGAAAAAAACTGCCTTACCATCAGCTTTCCTGTAATCATGCTGGGAGCTGGACAATATTGTAAGCATTGCCCAGAATATATT
>JAYKAV010000389.1:103223-179722 GCA_035582835.1 Phoebastria nigripes | reverse complement strand
AAAAAAAAAAAAAAAAAAAAAAACGAAAAAAACCAACAAAAAACCCCACAAAACCCCAAGGACTGGGGAGTGGGACTAAGTACAAAAGGAAAGCTGTAGAAGTTAAACAAATTCAACCTAAGAGCATAGGAGGCATGATGATCCATCTTGAATGTATGACATATGTAGGGAAGTTTGAAGATTAATAGAATGCATAATCCTGTCTGTGACTTTAATTTCAGAACAGTCATGTTTCTACCATTCCTCTATTTACCTGTACTCATTATTTTTTAATAATGTAGAACAAGTTAAGTATAAACTAAAAACAAGTCTAAGAAGGTCTATTTCAACATCTTGCAGAAACTAGTGGAACTCCATTAATTTCAAAAGCTTCATACACACCAAAAGGTATTACCAAATTGTCACTTAAGCATTCTGTTTGTCGTTCCTGCCACAGCTATTGGGTACTCTGTACTCATATTACCAAGAAGCCTGGTGGATTGCTAAGGATAAAGCATGTGGAAGCAGCATTCAATGTATAAGCTGGCAGATACTCATGGCTAATCAACTGCAGAGGAAGGTTAAAAAACAAACAAACAAACAAACAAAAAAACCAAAAAAACAACCCTGAAATAAAACAAAAAACCTAGTTTCAGTTCTCCTTCATGACTGTCTGAGAAGGGCAGAAGATTCCTGTTAGTTATTCTAGCCATTAGAACTGTGCTGAATTATAGATTGCTTAGTTTACAACAGACTGGAAAAAGCCTCTCCTTCTCAATGTAAGGAGCTAAATTTAAATCGAGTTCCTGGAAACGGTGAAGAATAACGTCTGCATTTCATTTACTTCTGCTCCAAAATGTCCTGGATACGCTGGCAGAGCTCTTAGAGATTATTTATCCACCATTCGGCTGTTGCCTGAGATTGTACCCATAGTCAGGGGATAACAATACTCTCTGGCCCACACTTCTTTTAAAGATATTCAGGTCACCACTTTCAAATTATAAGATATTGTACATCCACCCCATTGGCTCTGGCTCATAGGTTTTCATAGAGTGCTGATACATCACCTACTCTCAGCCCTGACTGCAGCTAATTGGGAAATACATTAGCGTTTGGCAGCTTACAGTTCTGCTCCCTTATTAGGATCTGGCTCATGTAATGTCCTTGCTTTCGCTTTGCTTTGAATTGTAATAGTAGAGGTTAAGTACAAGTTAAATCTATTTCAGGTGGAGGTGCTGCCAGTACTGAGAATTTGCTAGCATTTAAGGGAATAATGTGTATCTGATGACTGAGGGTGTTCTAGTTAAACATTGTCAGGATTTTCATGACTTAAAGGTACTTTGGGACTCCATTTTGACCCTTGTATGACTGATAATTTAGTTGACCTCAGCATCTTTTTATTTTGATGTAGTGATTATTATCTATCCTTGCTGAAGAACTTGTCACCTGTGGGTGCCATATCTCCACACAGAAATGTGAGATTATGCCATATGTGGGGATACATTGAAACTTTTTGATAGTTTTAGCTACTGCAGATCATAGTAACCCAATGTTCATTTGAGTTGGCCAGAAGGAAAATGTAACATTGCATATACTGTACAGTTTCCCTATTATCCTTCGGAGGCAGCTCTGAATGGTAGTATCTTTATTTTTGAACCTAATACTGTTTCCCAAAGTTTTCTGAAAAGATCATCTACGTTTCCATGCACTGTTGCAGTGAAATGAATTATGATGATAATCCTAATCTAATTTAATCAAGTGGAGAATCTGGGATATATCCAGACATATACAACTGCTTTTATATGAGTTTTCTGACTTTGCTTCACCAGCCACTTTAAGCATCAGCTTGTATTTTTCTTTTAAGAAGTATTTCTGCTCATTTAATTAAAAGCTTTCAAAGTTTCCAGGTGATCACAGGGAGCTAGACAGAAGTCCTAAATAAGGATGGAGGTACTTGGTAACTGTTAATTTTTATTTAATTCCTATGAACAGATGGTTTCACTGTATGAATTTATGCTATCACCTAGACTTTATTAGCCAAAGAACAAAAGAAAACGCAAATAGACAGACATCTTTTGTTTCCTCTTGCTAAGCTGTGATCTTCAAAAGATTAACACAATTTCTTATGCTTTCTGCAGATATTTATAAGCAGTGAATGAATTCTTCACCAGGTCAGAGTTAATGTCTCAGCAGTGAAAAACTAGACAAAGTACCAAATAAGCTCAGTTTTTTCAAGGATTTGAGAAATGTCTTCTGATGCAGAGGCCCGAAAGCTTTAATTCTGAAAGTTGGCTTCCTAAAACACAATTGTAGGGGTCAGACAAAGGAGCTTTGGTTGTAACTCTGTATTCCATTTTGCCCATTTTGTACGAGGTTTGTGGAATCTGTTTGATTTTTCTTTCCTTAAAGATTTATGCGTATCATAATAGAATTATAATATGAAAACCTCCACCATTCGATGCCTTTGTAGTTCATTGCAAGGGAAGTGTCACTTCCTGGATGCGCCCAAGCCTATGAAACAGTACCTGGATATTGTAAAGAAGACCTCATTTTTATTTTAAGGATGAGCAGCGGGGTTACAGCAATTCTTGCTTTACCCTTTCAAAGCAGTTTACAGCAGATGTTAGGCACTGGCAAAATTTTGAAGCTTTTAATCTGTTTTTGCTTACTGATGCATTGGACAAACTGGTAGATTTTAAGTGGAGCGTTCTGTACTATTTTGTCTGGCTCTGAATCTGTAATTCTGTTTACAATGCCAAAGAACATTTCAGAAAATTTGAAATTATATGAGTTGCTTTCCTCCTTGGTCTGACATTCTTAGAAAAGGCAATTCAGACATCCAACTTTAACAATGCTTTTCTTGAATTACATTGAAAATGAGATGTATTTTTACATGCAAAGGATTTTATGGACTGTCCAGTGTTTGTCTCCTTCCAGAAGGGTAGAGTAATTTCTGTTCACTTTTCAGTCTGAAAATAGCAGCTGAATTGAGCAATCATTTGAACTCTGCTTGTAGTTAGAATCATAGCATAATTAAGGTTGGAAGGGACCTCTAGAGGCTGTCTAGGCCATCACCCTGCTCAAAGCAGGTCTAGTTAGACCAGGTAGATCAGGGCAGCATGCACTTGAGTCTCGAATGCCTCCAAGGACAGGGGGTCCACAACCTCTTTGGGCAACCTCTTCCAGTATTTGATCATCCACACAGGAAAAAAGTTTTTCCTAACATCTAACCAGAATTTCCCGTGTTCCAAGTTGTGTCCTTTGCTCTCACCCGATCACTGTGTACCTCTGAGAAGTGTCTGGCTCTGTCTGCTCTGTATACTCAGATCAGGTAGTTGCAGACAGCAATAAGGTCTCCCCTGAGTCTTCTCTTCTTAAGGCTGAAAAAAACCCCCAGTTCTCAGCCTCTCCTCTTACATCATGTGTGCCAACTCCCTTACCAGCTTGGTGGACCCCTGCTGAACTCATGCCTGTATGTCAATATCTTACTTGTAATGGGGAGCCCAAAACTGAGCACAGGACTTGACAGGCATTCTGACAAGCACCAAATAGAGGGGAAGGATTACATCACTCAAGCTGCTGGCTACGCTCTCGCTGATTCAGTAGAGGATGCGGTTTGCCTTTTTTGCTGCAAGTTTGATGACTATTAAGATGAAAAACATTGTGCGTTGGACTAAAGGCCTTTGCTTTTACAGAAATGGTTTTAAACGTTTGGCCTCTGCAATTCCACATTTTCRGGTTTGGATTTTGATATTCTGTAGCTAGGACCCTTCTGGACAAAAGTCTCTTTCATCTGCTGAAGGTCAGGTGTATGACAGCACCAGTTTCTTCCTTAATTAAATAAGAGAAGGTTTATGGGCAAACATTTTTAAAAGAGAACCTATGTTAAYGGATATATTAGCACTCTGCCAGTCCAAATAACTAGAATAAAAAAAAAAAGCAGCAGGAGCTGATCAGCAGTTAACTCTGTCAACTATTACAGCATAATAGGCATGTGCTATGTGGTTATATTTCAAATGCAGAAAGGGGCTGTGTTCTGACTTCTAATGCTTCCACATTAAAAAAAAAAANAACAAAAAAAACCCCAAACAAACAAAAAAACCAACCAACCAACCAAAAAAAACCAAAAACAAACCACTGATCTATATGGGAGATTTAACAAGCAAGTAGTTTAAAGGAAAGGGAAGTACTTAAAATTATCAAAATGATACCATAACTAAAATGTTTATAACTGATACAGTTAAATGTAGTCACGAAGGAAAGGCAGTAAAATTTGTTAGCTGAAACAACAAAACAAGCAGTAAAGATCATCATACATTTAAGAGTTGATAATAACAAAATGATATGCAATTGTCAGGCTCACAATGTAATAGATACTCACTGTTCCTAAATTCTCTATTTTTACTTAAAGAAGAGTTCCTTACTGAGGACTCTCGAAGGTAAGTCATTTTCCACTCCTTTCAGGCAATGCAAACACATATGTAGTAGTCTTCCATTCTGTGGTCTGTACACTTCTCAGGTTGTAATGCTCTCCAGCAGTCAAAATCTGGTGCTACACACAGATTTACCAGACCTGCCTGGACCCAGAGGTCCTCTATAGTAAGTAAATTGGATTGGGATTGAGCTCTCACACAGACTGTCATCTGTAGGCAGAGACTTGGGCATGAGACAGATGGTCCTATCACCTTGTTTGGATTTAAAGCAACATCCAAAGCCTTAGTAACTGACCTGTGTGTACAAGCAGAAGAATATTTAGAAAGTAATAATTTTCCGTGTATAATTATTCTGACAACAAAGTGATAACAAAAGAAGGATAAATAAGAACTCTAAATCAGAAGTTATCAACTATAAAATCTGGTTTTGCAATATTAAAATAAGAATAAACAATTGTTACTAGTTTATTTATTACAATAACCTGGTATGAAATCTGTCAAAAATCTACAATAATGATAGCATTATTAACATAATGCATAATGTTAACAAGTTTGGAAAAACTTGGATTTTTTTAGAATTGTTTCATTGCTGCATAAAAATTATGTGTAACCTTAATTATATTTGGAATGCCTTATTTGACCATGTCTGTGCCTTTTTCTCCTGAGTATTTGCAAGCAAATTATTTATGTTAGCATCTATGGAGTGGTGCTAGCTTAATTATTTCAGACATTCTTATCTCTAGTTAAAAACAACGATATTTGGAAAAATCACGGGAAGAACCTTTGGAAGAATCTGGTTAGAATAGGCTAAAAACACTGTTGTTGTAATTAYCTTACATTTTGTTCATTCATTTCAGACAGAAAGGTGGAGTTTTGTTTAGAAAGTCTCCAGCTCATATGTGTCGTGCTTTATTTTTGTCATGTTCAAGTTGACAAAATGTTTCCAGTCCAACCTCTTTGAAGAATTTTTCATTTTCAAAAACAGAGAATTAAACCCAGATTTTTCCATCTTGAAAATGCAGGTGCAATGCTACTAATAAGGGATGCTCAGGACTAGTTGTTGATATCCAAGGTGGTCTTGTGGTTCATCCACTCTACTTGCATGTTTCAGTGTTGTCCTCTGTGCAGCTCAGGATGTATCATGTTTCATGCTTATGTTTCAGAATTAAATCAAGTTTTCTGTCTGTGTTTTCCTGTTTATTGCACAAAGCATAGCAACAATTTATGTTACATTATTCTGTTGAGGCACACTGAGTGCTGTGTACTTTTTGAGACAGTCAGTCCAGTACTGTGGTGTTACATGATCACTAGAAATTCAGCAGAGGAATCTGAGGAGCAGAGTTAGATCCAAGTAGTCCAAAATTTTCGCACTGTTCTCAGGGAACAAAGCTAGATTTATTTTTAGATTTGCACTGCCAGGTTTGGTTTTTCAGATATGATAATGTAGAGGTGACGTTAGGACATATGGTAATATATTCTTAGTGTTCTTCATTTGGATAGTGTTTATTTTGTATTTGGTTTCATTGTTTGTAATTGCAGGCAAAAATATTAGTTTTAAAAGGGGCGCTCTCAGTGGCAACACACTTAACATTTTCAACCACTTCATAGTATTTTATTTCTCTGAAAAATAAATCTGTTCACCCTGCTTTCAAAAAAATGATGATATCTAGGATCAAGTGCATGATAGAAGTTCATTACCATAATAAGAATACAATAAGAATACATGTAAATATATTACACAGGCAGTATATTACAATGACAGCATGTTATACTTTTAGTATGGACCTAAATGTACTAGCAGTATGTCAATAAGGCAATACATCTTTCCTTTTCAAACTGATGGAGACATGATGGTAAATACACAATTTTGCTGGCAGTACATCTGTACTAACCTCTTCTGCTAGGGCTCACACCTCCTCTCCTGCCTAGTTGGCAGAACCGCACCAAGAAAAAATTGTGATCCTGACTTTGTAAGGGATTTTCTTTTAAGAATAATTTGTTAAAATTTTAAGGTGTCAGTCTATATTCTCGCTAATGAATGATCACGCTACTTTTACACAAGTTTTGGTTATTTTACATGCAAACCTGAGACTGCTCTTCGGGCCATTTGTACTGTTATGAGATCTCTTCTTTTCTTTATTTAAATGTGTATCTCTTTGCTGTGTAAAGAAAAAAGGTTAGTCACACCCATAATTATTACCCAAAATCTAATTTATTGATAATACACAAAAATCCCCCAGGGGAAACAGATGGACTTTTCCTCCCTTTGACAGCAGAGAATGTATTCCTCAACATTTGTTGAGGAGATTCTCTGGGACTCATTTTTCGGGTTCTTTCTGCTCCATATTAAAGCATCTCTCTCTGGTCCTCTTGCCTGCTCTTTCATTGATTACTTCCTTACAACTTAGGATGATATTATAATGCTTCTAATTAGTCGTATTGAAATTCCTTTGTTCTCAACCTCTCTCAGATCATTAGTAAGAACTGGTTTTCAGCTAGTTTTTCTGTGTGAATTTATTCCTTTGTTAGAACTGAAAAAAATAGTTGGTCTTATTTTTTTTTTATTTGTTATGTCTAGTGAAACACAACTGTCTAGGCAGCAACTGCAAATGCATGTTTCTCCTTTCCTACTGACATTTTTAATACATTTGGTTTTAACAAGGSTTCAGCTTTTCACTGGTGAATCGTTGGTTCCTTTTGCTTTTTGCAGAGGTCACCAAGTAGTTTAAAACAGTTGTATGACAAGGCAGGTTGTGTAACATATACATGTTACTGTGTGTAAACTAAAATCAGCATGTGTATATATAATACCCTTCCTGTCTGTGTAATACTCCTCGAAAAAATTAGATTAAATTTGAGGCTCTCCAGCAGGCTTGCTGCTGTCATGATGCACATTGCATCTCTCAGAAGGCATCTCTCAGTAGTTTCATCAAGTTCACAGTAACTAATATCACTTCTTCAGTTCTTCTTAATCTGATCATCTTACTGGTATTTTTTGTGACACACTGGCCTTCCATCCAACACAGTTCTGTTTCTTTTTTTAAGCAGTTTTTGGGATGCATACTGGACTGAATGGTGCTACTGTTTGGTAACAGGGATAGCTAAAGCATTTTTAATTCGTATGGGTAATGCCATGAGCCCAGACGAAGGCAAACAACCAGGACCTGCGCTGTAGGAGCAGCACGTGGAGAACATTAGAGAATTTTATGTCATGAACTTCTCTTTTTATATATTTTAATACATCTTAGATACAATTTGTTACTGTCTGCTTTATTAAATCAGTGGAGTTAAATCAGTATAAAAAGGACTAATGCATGTATTGTAGCATGGGGTAATCTGCTATGATTACTTCCAATGGCTTGCATGAGCCTTACATTTTTAAATTAATGAACAGAATAGCTACAAACTGAGCCCTGGCTATTTAGTTCACTATCCACAAACAGGAGAAAAGCCTGCTGCCCTGGCAGAATAGGATGGCTGYTACACAGTCTGGAGACTGCTTCAAGGATAAGCTCTGCTGAGCCAGGATGCCGAAATGTAGTGTATTAGTAACTCTGGTACTTGCTGCTGGAATCTAGGAGCACTAGAGAGTATAATGCAAATTCCCTTGACCTCATGGGCAGCAGCACCCATGGGAAGGGATAGGAGGCGATGGCAAAGGCAGTGGTAGAAAAGGGTAGAAAAGAGAAGGGGGCTTTTTGTGCAGTGCTCTCTCCCCAAGCAGCTATTCTCTGCCTTCTCCGCAAGAAGAGAGAGTTAGGAGCTGTTGCACTATTGCATCAACAGCACAGAGCAATCTGTGCACTGCTTCTTAAGTACCAATGTTAATGTCTCTGATATCAACTGGTGCTCAGTGTCAACTAATATTTCTGATACGAGAAAAGCCCCAGTGACCACATGACAAAAGCAGTAAGCCAGCAAGGAAAAAAGTTAAAATGTTGTTCTTCCTTACAAATCGAACAACGCTGGAAAAAAGCCAGGTTTTTACAAGCCTCCTCTACCTGTTCTTTGGGGTGATTGGAAGACATCTGTCATGGCAAAGGAGGATCAGGTGACTCGGGTCTCAGAGGGCTAGTAAATCATTGCAGTCATTTTGGCAAAGGGTGATAGCATGAGCATTCTCACAGTCTCCCTTGGAAAGTACACTGTAGGAAACTAGTACTGTTTTTTTTTCTTACCACTTTTCTTGCACACTTCACTTTTTTTCAGACAATGCGGTAAGGAACCCTTTCTTAAATAGTACATAACCTTTCTTTAGAAATGTTTTGTATCACTGAGCTTATACCATAAAAAACATGAGAAATGAATTTTTAAATACACATGTAGGATTTTGTCATAGATTTGGGTGATCCTTATCTGCTTGATTCTTATCAGCTTCTCAGCAAAAATGTTGCAGTCGTACTTCCCATAATTATATTACTCTTCGTACAATGTCTCTTTGTTTTTACTACAGTTTGAAGAGCTGCATTGCTCCTTGTTGTATACATTTAAAAAATAATCATATCTAATCAGAAGAATAGAACAATGTTAAAATATAGAAAAGTGTGTAGCTGATCACTAAAATCCCTCTTCCAGTCATTGTTGTAGCACTCACTAACGTTTCACCAACTTCAGTGCTTGAAGGGATATCCCTGCAGCTTCTAGGATGGGGCCTGATATTTTTTTTTCTACACAGGAACTGGCTTTGCTTATTCAGAAAGGCATTGTCAAAACAACTAAAGGACTTTAGGTGCCCAGATCCTACTGATTGTTTATGTTTAATTTGGGCCTTTGAAGGCAACTGAGGCAAGCAAGCATACTAAGAGAAACATAGCAGCATTTGTCTGAAAATTTGGCATAGTGAATAGGGGTTTAGATGAATTGTGCCCATTCTGTACAATGTTCAGGGAAAGGGACTCACAAATGTTGTTGATGTTTCTATAGAATATGATTCTTTTTTACTCTGTTATGTTCCTCACCACTTCCTAGGATCCCCCTGGAGATAATTAGATATCATGCTGAAACTCCTTCACACAAACTGAATTTTGAAGAAAGCAGCTGGATGAGGATGTGTCTGTTGCTGAGGTTGAACAGTCAGCCTGTGCCCTTGAACAAAGCACCCAATCTCAAAGGACTTTCTACTGAAATATATGAATAGTTCCAGCATGTTTTGGAAAATTCCCTAACTATAAGTTGAATGAATCATCCACATCAGTTTTATATCTGCTGTTAGCTCAGTTAATAGTCATGTATTAAGAAACATGATAAGAATCATGAAAGTTGTGTCTCCTACAGAGCCGTCTCATTATGCAGTACAGATACTAAATTGATTTCTAAACTATAATTCTGAACAATTCTTTCCAATTTTGTTCATTAAGACTGAACTGCTTTCACATGGAAAGGACATGACTTACACATTGGAAGACTACATATAATAGTGCACTATATACTGTATTCAGTATAGAATCTGTTTTATCATCTGAATATAGAAATAGCTTTTCATCATGTACAGTGGAGCTATCATGGCATGGTAACCAAGAAATAAATTTATCTTGGTATATTAATATTCATCTTTTCCTGGGATACAATACAAATCAAAGAGAGTTAACCGAATATGATACTTATATACAGAATCTTAAAGACTAATCTAACTCTCAGATATAAATAACCTGACATTTAAAATGAAGGCAGAAACTCCAAGCTTGTCCTTACCTATAGTATTGAGCTTCCATAGTTTTGAATAGAAATATTCAATGTGCTTGCATAAGTCTGAATTTTTGTTATGCTTATTACCTGCTGTTCACTTAAATTAGTAAGTCTGAATTACCTGCTGACCAAAAATAATGCAGTTATACCTAGGTGTGTATCCTTTCATATGTTGAGGGGGAAATTGAGTTCAGTAATTCTTCTCACGTTGCCTTACCCAACATGAGAGGAAGAAAAATATCGCATGAATGTTTTATAGTCTAGTCCAACCCACTCTGAACTCTGATCTAAGCTTTGATCAGTGGATTGTTGTGGTTTAAAGACCTGTTGCCAGTAAGGAAGAACAGACGAATGTAGGCAGAGTTTAAAGCAGCCACGTTTTGTTTCTCACCGCATCAGCCAGCAGCATGTGCTGTGCTGATTGACCGTGGCCTCTAGCAGGGGTCCAAGGACTTAGCCTCATTTCTTTAGATCTGTAGCAGACAAATCAAATGTTCAGCAGTCAGTTTCCTTAGCAGTAAAATAAATCTATGTGGTACACAAAGAATAAAATACTTAGCAATATTATGGCTAGTTTTATAATTATCCCAAATAGTGGCAGTTAGATGCCTGTTTCATGCAGCTTCAAGTCAGGTAGGGAAGAAGTCTAGCTCTAAATTCTATCCTATAGTAAATTACACTTGCAGTTCTTTGAGAGCAAAAAGGAAAGATAGTTTTCAAATGTACTTGGTATCTGTTAGGAGACACAACATCAGGGATGACAGTGTTACAGCAGTATCTTGATAAATTGCCTGTTCACATAGGTCAACAAAATGCTGTGGGATCTGCAGCTGTAAGAACATGTACCCGTTCTATGTCCCTCGTTTTTCTCAAAGTATATCTTAAAGATATGGTGAGTTATTCTTACATGCTGGGTTGATAAAACAAATAAGTAGTTATTCTCAGAAGATTTGATTTAACCCATTCTTAAATATCAGAACCTACATCTCCTCCATTCTGAATTTTGGGAGCTGGCACTTTACCTAGCACTTTTTGCTTTCACTTTCCAGATCACGTGAATGGTCACTGTACAAGTCCAACGTCCCAGAGCTGCAGTTCAGGAAAACGACTTTCCAGCGCAGATGTCTCAAAAGCAAACCGCCGAGGGCCTGGGAGGCCCCCCTTCAGAAAAGCRCAGTCTGCAGCCTGCATGGAGATTTCTTTGCCAGTCACCACAGAAGGTGAGTGGCAATTAATATTTTGCTAGGTATTTGTGAATTTCTCACCGGGTGTGAAAGCAAATAAGTTTAGCATGATCCTTGTCCTAGTCATTGCCCTGAACTGCTGTCTTCATCTGACTGTTTAGAATTAGAACAATCCCCGTGTGTTAGTGTTGTTACTAACAAGCCTGCTCTTGAGCTCTGTGCTGCCTAGGGATGCGGTATGCTGAACCCCGCTGAACTCTTGCAGCCGTCCCCTTGCCTGTATGGATCAGGTGCTTTGTTCCAGAAAAGCGATTGTTCATAGCAGCTTACGTACAGTTATTGTGACAGCTGGTGGTACTAACGTTTTAAACTCATTGTTTCTACTTATCAAGTCTGAAAATGAGTAAGATATTTTTAGAATGTGAGTTCAGGCTTTGCACATATATATTTGTTTATTTTTTGGTACTGAAGAATTTATAAAATTCCACAATCCCTGGCCAGCATTTATGGTAAAATTATAGCCCATAATCAAATCAATTTTTTGTATTTATAGCAAGTTTCTTGCTTTAATGCTTGAAAAAAGTCTTAAAATCTTGAGCTACTTGAGTGCAGCGTCTCAGTGAAACTGAGAGATACAAAGTGGACCACTCATGGCAATGCATTGTGCTTAAAACTTAGAATAAGCCCATTTTAATTTCAGCAGTGCCAGCTGTTTCACTACAGATCATTTAAGCAGAAGCATTCAGCTGACATGTTTTTCTTCAGTCTTGATAGTGTTCCCACTCTGCTATTGGTGTCCTTGACCCTYGTCTGCCAGGCTTCCAGCTCCCCCACATTCCTGCAACAGAACAATGCCTTGTTTGTGCAGAAAAGCTTCAGTTTATCAAAAACTGAAAAAGCATAGCAATAAAATAAATGGTGTAGGACTGTAGTGTTGGTTGTATTCAATTTTAGTAATAGATAAAAATTTAATAATATTTAACCAACAGAAATGATACGGTTTCATATTTTAATAGTAAAATAATTAATTTTAACAATTAAGTCTTTTAAAAATCCAGGTTTTAATTTTAATCAAGTTGCAAAATAATTTCCTAAGTGCCTAAAAGATAATAAACTCCTGTGGCTATTGTCTGGGCTGTAGCATGGCCTGAACCCCGCATGATGCTATAAGTTGATAGGGAGTTGACAACACCATGACCCTAGCCCTCTGTCTTGCAAGGAGCATTTGTATCCTAACCTGCCCACCTGCAAAGGTGTCTGCACCACAGAAGTTCTTTACAGCTGGAACCAGTACTCCCTAATTTTGCTGAGCGTTAATGGAGACAGAGCAAGGGGAATTATATCACTCAGGGTGTCTAATTTTGTATTTTTAAATACAAATTAATGCGAATACCTTTGTTACTAGTGGCAAATTGCTAGAATCTTTGATTTTTTTTTTTTTTYTTCCTTTTTTTCCCCCCTTTATGATAACATAAAATAGCAAATTCTTTTTTGGCCTTTCTTCTGACTACTGTGAGGATCACACAACAGAAAAATAGTGTCTACGTGTGTGAGACTCTGTAAGAGAACATCCTAATTTGGCACAGAGGGTTCCAAGATTATGTTCTTGACTGGAATGGAGCTGATATCCCAAAGTCTGTTGCACTGTCCTCTAGCAGCTCCTTCCATTTGATTTAAGAACAGCATTTACCTACATTCATCCATGCGACACAGAGCAAAGCATGGTCAGAGGCTCTCTGCAAAATGGCTGTGCTCACTGAAGGTGTTACCATCTTCCAGCTATGTCATTAGGTCTCTGGTAGAAGTCACCTCCCATTGCCAGAGGCTATCACACCAGAACAGATACTGGTGGAAGAGGAATCCTTTGAGTTGTCCCTTTCTGCTTAAGTACAGAAACATTTAGCTTAAACAGCTTTCTATATTGGGTTACATTATCCAACTCCCTTTGCACTAAAGCAAATGAGAAGTGCCAACATGATCTATTTTTCTGACTTTACTACACAAGTATTAACCTTCTGCAGAGGAACAGGGTCAAAAACTTGGGAGTAGTGACATTTCAACTGACACTGCTGTTTCTTCAGTGATACCCAACCATCTCTCCTTTAGGAGAATGTTACAGTATCATGGACTCTTCAAAGATTAAGTCATAGGCTGAACAGCAAAAATGTTAAATCGCATTGTAGGCTTCCTATAACATATGACAAAGTGTAATCTTCAGCAATCAGTTATAAGAAGTAATCCTGTTTAAATAATAAACCTACTATAAATTTCAGTTTTAACTTGCATTAATTAATGGCTCCTTTGTGAACATTGTACTAAAGCAGATTTAGAGAGCTCTGAGGTGTTTATAAATTCCTGTGCATAAGGGCAGTTTTCATTTGCATAATCACCATTTTTTCCTCCACATTAGTTGTTGATGATGATCATAACATAACCTTTTCACCTACTTCTATGCGCCACACAAATATGGTAAGTATCATTGTCATATAATAGCTTGTGGTGGAAAATATATCACCGCCACAGTAGTTTCTATTGCTGTGTGGTTTTCTTCATCCTGTAGTACCAAACTCTTCTGGAATTCTTGTATGCAGATACTGCTGCAATATCAGCACTACATGTACATAACTGGGCCATGGTACTACCTAATTCTTTCATGCTTCTTCTTTTCTTTTTCGCTCCCATCCTCCTAGAGTAAGTAGGGTCACTGGCAGGCAGAACCTACAACCCCCTAAGGTCCCACTGACCCTTGTGTACAAAACTTTTAGTAATACAGTGATACTTTTGGTGGCATGATGATGCTTTCTGCGTATCCATATCATGAAAGATTCAGTTTCTATTGTTCATAACTAATTATAATACCTATCAAGTTTAGTATTGAAGTGTATCTCTTTCTAGAGATAGTCATCTAACTTCCTTTCAGGGACGTGGAGTAAATTTAAGTAAGTAAGGATGAACAAGGAGCTCCTGGACACACTCAAACACAAAAAGGAAGCCTACAGAGGGTGGAAGCAAGGACAGGTATCCAGGTTGGAATACAGAGAAATTGTCTGAGCAGCCAGGGATCAGGTTAGGAAAGCTAAAGCCCTGACAGAATTAAATCTGGCCAGGGACATCAAGGGCAACAAGAAAAGCTTCTATAGGTACGTCGGGGATAAAAGGAAGACTAGGGAAAATGTGGGCCCTCTCCAAAACGAAATGGGAGACCTGGTTACCCAGGATATGGAGAAGGCTGAGGTACTCAATGACTTTTTTGCCTCAGTCTTCACCGGCAAGTGCTCAGGCCTCACCACCCAAGCTGCAGAAGGCAAAGGCAGGGACTGGGAGAATGAAGAGCCGCCCACTGTAGGAGAAGATCAGCTTTGAGACCATCTAAGGAACCTGAAGGTGCACAAGTCCATGGGACCTGATGAGATCCATCTGCGGGTCCTGAGGGAACTGGCAGATGAAGTTGCTAAGCCACTRTCCATCATATTTGAGAAGTCATGGCAGTGAAGTTCAGTGAAGTTCCCACTGACTAGAAAAGGGGAAACATAACCCCCATTTTTAAAAAGGGAAAAAAGGAAGACCTGGGGAACTACAGGCCAGTCAGTCTCACCTCTGTGCCTGGGAAGGTCATGGAACAGATCCTCCTGGAAGCTATGCTAAGGCACATGGAGGACAGGGAGGTGATTCGAGACAGCCAGCATGGCTTCACCAAGGGCAAGTCCTGCCTGACCAACCTAGTGGCCTTCTATGATGGAGCGACTACATCAGTGGACGGGAGAAGGGCTACAGATGTCATCTATCTGGACCTCTGTAAGGCCTTTGACACGGTCCCCCATAACATCCTTCTCTCTAAACTGGAGAGATATGGCTTTGATGGGTGGACTGTCCGGTGGATGAGGAATTGGTTGGATGGTCGCATCCAGAGGGTAGTGGTCAACGGCTCAATGTCCAGATGGAGATYGGTGACAAGTGGTGTCCCACAAGGGTCCGTGCTGGGACCAGTACTGTTTAATATCTTCATCAACAACATAGACAGTGGGATCGAGTGCACCCTCAGCAAGTTTGCAGATGACACCAAGCTGAGTGGTGCAGTTGACACGCCTGAGGGATGGGATGCCATCCAGAGGGACCTGGACAAGCTCGAGAAGTGGGCCCGTGTGAACGTCATGAGGTTCAACAAGGCCAAGTGCAGGGTCCTGCACCTGGGTCGGGGCAACCCGCAGTATCAATACAGGCTGGGGGATGAAGGGATTGAGAGCAGCCCTGCCGAGAAGGACTTGGGGGTACTGGTGGATGAAAAGCTGGATATGAGCCATTAATATGCGCTCGCAGCCCAGAAGGCCAACTGTACCCTGGGCTGCAGCATGGCCAGCAGGTCAAGGGAGGTGATTCTGCCCCTCTACTCTGCTCTGGTGAGACCCCACCTGGAGTACTGCATCCAGCTCTGGAACCCTCAGCACAAGAAAGACACAGACCTGTCGGAGTGGGTCCAGAGGAGGGCCACGAAAATGAACAGGGGGATGGAACATCTCTCCTATGAAGAAAGGCTGAGAGAGTTGGGGTTGYTCAGCCTGGAGAAGAGAAGGCTTTGGGGAGACCTTATTGCAGCCTTTCAGTACTTAAAGGGGACTTATAAGAAAGATGAGGACAGACTATTTAGCAGGGCCTGTTGCGACAGGACAAGGGGGAATGGCTTTAAACTRAAAGAGRGTAGATTTAGACTAGCTATAAGGAAGAAATGTTTTATGCTAAGGGTGGTGAAACACTGGCACAGGTTGCCCAGAGAGGTGGTAGACACCCCATCCCTGGAAACATTCAAGGTCRGGTTGGTCAGGGCTCTGAGCAGCCTGATCTAGTTGAAGATTGTCCCTGCCCATGGCAGGGGGGTTGGACTAGATGACCTTTAAAGGCCCCTTCCAACCCAAACTATTCTATGACTCTATGAAGTGACATAAACAATCCCTATTTAAAACTATCAGTGGTGTCACTTAAATGGTATTACAACTCTCAGTAAGGTCAGTGAAATGACTGCTGCAAGAAAGAGCCAGACAGTCTCCAGAGCAATTTATATTAACATGTAATATAATGGAGCACAGTTTGCGTTTGTCCTTGAGTGTGTCGGTTTGTGTACCAGTCACCTTTCAGCAGGTCTATAGACTTAAAATAATTTTCTGATTATTTATATTCTCTCACTAAAACAAAGCCATCTGTCCAACTTGTCTAAACTTTTTTTTAGATGCCTGTGGTATTAGTCTTTTGACTTCTAGCTCTACTAACTTATCTGTCTGGAATGACTGACATTCCGCCGTTCTTCATGCATCTTGAATTTCTCGACATACTGTTTTGGCAAGTAGTTTGATTTATTTCTGAAGGTTTTTATACTAAATAATATGGCGGAAGGTGGTATGATCCTTGAAAGATTCTCAGGCTGGGGCTAAGGAGGAGGGTGAGGGAGAAGAAAGATGAGAAGTTAAAAGGTTTGAGAAAGAATATACTGAGAATAAGCATTCTCTCCAGAATGTGGAACTGGCTTTGATCAAAACCTTCTGGTTGGGCTGTTCCAAAATAAAATGAAAAAATCCTCTCTTTGCTACAAATTTATTGGCTACTTAGGAGTATATGCTGCATTACACAATAGATGTATTCACAAGAAATGATTTTCTTTTTAATATTCTCATATTGTGAATCAAGATACATATTTTATGTCCTCGCTAGAGAGATAGAATATAGGTAGAATAGGTAGAATGCTAACACTATTCGGGTTAGTATTTGGTACGATTTTATTATTCTACCTGAGTAGAATTTTGATAAGAGATTGCTATCTCAGTAGTGTTAAACACTTTTTATACATTTTAAAAAAAAAAAAGCCTTTGTGTGTGGGTAGATGGTTCTTACCTTTTCTTAAGCCTGTCTCTGAGGCACTGATAACACTTGGAGATTTTTTAATAATGCTTCCAGTTCCTGCTCTTTACAACCTCTTCTAATTGATTTGATTAAAAAGATAATACATTTTGGTGACTAATCATAAGATATCTGTTAGAATAATAGATCAGTCTTCCCCTCTCACATTGGATTTCAAAATCTACTTATTTAAATCTGATCTTTTGGTACAATAGGAACTGTATTTCCAGCATTTTCATCAAGTGTATTTTCAAGCAACTTTCRCACAATAAATTCTTCTGACTTCATTCCTGTTAGCTGATTGTCAAGATCTTGCTGACTTTTACCTCTTTATATGTGCAGAAGGATTCCTGATATAGAAAAGCATTTTTGAAGAACATCTTTGCAATGATGAATCATAGGAAGAAAATGGGGGGTGGGGGTGTGTCTTGTTTTCTGCTGGTCAAAATACTGCAAACTGTTCAGTTTCATAAAGTGCTGATATTTCTTCCACACTCATAGAAGAACAATTCAAAAGCCAAGTAACTAGCAGAGGAGTGGTGTCTATGCTTGCATGGTTACTGTTACTGCTTAAACCTATGTCTTTCCCAGTATCCTCATCTAACATGGAAAAACTTGAAAAGCTCTAAAGCTTTTTAAACTCAAGTAGCTTTTATTCCAAGCTAAAGATTACTGCTATTTCAGTTTCAAAGCCTGGTATTTTTTTCCCCCAAAATACACTAGTATCTAGATCAAATAGCTTGTTACGGTTATATTTTTGTCAATAATTAGCCAGACATATAATACAGCACTTCTCAAATAGCATTTATGCTATTTAAAATGTTACATATTGTCCTGTATTATCTTCTGGTTTCATAAATGCAGTATTCTCACAGCTATACTAATAAATTCTGTAGTTGCTCAATATTCTATATCTAATATTAGCAAGACATTAGAATTTTACAAGTTCTTAATAGCATATTATTGATTGTAAACAATCTTGTTTTCACATACTTTTGAGTAAGCTGTTTCTTCCTTGCAATAATATAAGAATTTATTTGCAAATAAATAATTATTTTTATTTATAAACAAAACCACAAATATAGGAAATTTCATTATTGAATTTCTGAACAACTTCTAGTCCTTTTTGACCTGAAGTTTTTGAGGTTTTAGGAGTTAGTGATTACGTTTCTTTGATCAGGCTTTCTTGCACAGGGTATAAAGTACATTTTTTATTATCAAGTTAACACTGTGCTTTTAAATATCAACAGCAATAAAAAATATACATGAATGCAAATTATTCTTACTCAACAAAACCCTTACACAGATCCAAAACAGTCCATCTCAGTCTAAAAGCTAATACTGCATAGTTGTTAAACCCATTAAAGCCCCCTTTCCATCTAGAACAGCAGAGATCCCAGCCTGGTCAAGAATTTCAGTGTAGATGAATAGGCCCAAAACATCTGCTCTTTTTCTGCATAGGAAAACAAAATCTGTATTTCAATCAAATTTCTAATTATAATTTTAGATTAAAGAAAACACTGAATTAAAGAAAACAGTGATGTTAAAGAATAAAAATAAAATTATTGTGGGAGGGAACTCAGTGTGGTTATACTTGTATAGCTGGTGGGTATATGGATGTGTGCACAGATACATACGCTGGCACGCAGTCCTCTGCTTTAATAAATTATAACTAACTCTGAGAAGTCTTTCAGATTTGACATTTCTTGGTTATTGCTTTTTTCAAGCATTCTGCTTTTTTAAGCCACTTTGCATTCTCCAGAAGTTTCTCTCTGCCATGACTTGCTAGTTGCCATCAAGAGCTTGTGCTGGCAGACTCTGACAGTTTTTTCCTCCTTGCCTGCATTCACACAGAAATTGGAGCATTCTGTATATGTGTGTCCATATGTGGTTTATCATACATCTTAGGAAGAAAGTAAAGGCGGAGTGGAGTTTTTCCTTTGAAATGTTGTGTTTGGAAATCTATTTTCTCCCACCAGCAGTGATAGAAAACTGTCTTTCTTTTTTTTATTATTTTTATTTCCCATTATGTAGTTTTTAAACTAGTCCAGCTTAATCACCCTTGACTAGAAAGGTCATTTAGATCTTAGTGCTACAAACTTGCCTCTGAACAAGGATTCCTAACAAGGATTTGCTGTGCATTGTAATTTTCTAGGAATGCTAAGAGCAGAGTCTTTGCATTTGCTTTAGCTTTTCTTTAAAATAATTCCGTTTCAGCATTTACCTCAGTTTTTGGATTAACTCTTTTGATTATACGTAGTTAACATTTGATATAGAGCACTTGAATTGAAATGTCACTGTGAGCTGGCAAAACRAACCACTCAAGAATATTTAGTCATTATCTTTAATAACCTTATAAAAAATTCTATGGCAAGTACAATACGATTTCCATTTTAATAGATCCAATATACTTTTATACTTGAAGTTTTTCTTTTGCGTCTGCATATAGAATGACTAAAACTGTTTGGGGGATTAGTTGTTTTGTCTCTTGCGTGATTTTGTCCAATTTGTTTTGGAAATGGGTAGTATTTGGTATATACTATCTACTTTAAACTTCATTTATTATTCAAAAGTATTTGTGAGGATCACCATAAGAAGCTTTGTAGACAGCCTGGCAGAGGCTTCCGGATTTTTTTCCTGCTGGATTTTGGTTTAGGTTTTGGGGTTCTAGGGTGCTGAGTTTTTTGAGGCTTTTGGTTTGGTTTTTAGATTCAGCAAATTTTACAATAGTTTTCTGGGTATGTATGTCAGCCTGTTACTTTGCTCTATTGTTTCTATGACAAGGTTTCCAAACTCTGAGGATCGATCTGTACCTTAATCAGTATTAGCCTGTAAATATGTGAAGCCATAGATAAGGGCTGACATTTGCTTTCGTAAGTCCAGTATGCTGTAGTCAGGGTCTTGGAAATACGATATGGAGTGGTTATCTTATAAAAAGTCCGCAGCCTGAGGAACCAGGCTCAGCTGATGTTGTGCTGTGTATTGCAGTATTTCCAACGTAACTTCTATACAATTTATATCAGTGTTTCTTTTGTCAGTTATGACTATACTGTTATGCTGTCTGCAGCAGTGCTGTATGCCTAGCACATTTTGGATTTTTTTTGACTGGATGAGTGAATGTGACCATTAGATTTCCTTCCCATGTGGCCAGGCACGGGGAGAAGAGGGAGATTTCTGTTTTTATCATTGGCTCCTTTTTTCTTGGGTCTGTTGGGTCTGAAGCCCATATGTGGATGTGAACTAAGTGATGATGGCCTAGAAGACAATCACTGCAGTTTTCAAAGGTAGTGGTTCCTAGGCCTTCAAGGAAAGAGAGAAACAACCTGGTTGCTTGATCTAGAAAAATATTGAAGAAAAAGCACAAAATTATTCAAATGCATGACAGGGTACTGCAGAGAGGAAGGGAATAATCTGCTGTCCGTGTCTGCTGAGAAAAGGACACGATGTAATGGACATAAATTACTAAGGCAGAGGCACAACTTCAGGGAGACAGTAGGGGATTCATTTTGATCACAAGGGTAGTTAACCACAGAAATGGATTCTCTGAAGAGGTTATTGCATCTCTGGCAGGTTTTCAGAACAGCTCATACTCTCTACTGCATTCCCTTTGCCATGCCTCTCCATATTGCAGAGTGGATGATTTCTGGTAAACTTCCTTGCCCAAGCAGCCAGCCAAACTGACACTTACCTGATCCACTGGGCATGTTACAGCAGTCATGGGACCACACTTCACGAGGCCCCTAAGCGCCATGGCTTTTCACAGCTAGGCTTTCATAGCAGATGGAAAAGCCCTTGGCTCGAAATATTTACTTATTTCTCGGTGAGGGGATTATGGTGTTGGTTCTGCTTGTTAAATCATTTCAGTTTTGTTAGCATTTTAAGTTACTTTACATCGTTGTAACTAGTAACAGTAAGAACGGTGTAATAGGAAATAACTTAGAGACACTATGGTAAGCCACAGTCTCCACTGACTGCTTAGTTTGTCACCACATTTCTTGTCTGTGCAGAGAAGCAGATAAGAACGTTGCACAGAGGACCTGTTCTATATCTAGAAAGTCCGTTCCTCACTGAAGAAAGCTTTATTCAAATAAAAAAGAAGTTATTAGGAAGTTGACATTATTTTTTCCTGTATTGAGCAAAACCACAGCACTTCTGGTCTAATGGGCACTGCAAACTCAAAGATTTCTGAACAGCAAATTCTGTATGGCTGTAATAAAACATTTGGCACAAAAAAGCAAGTGTTCCAAGGCAGGATATGCCAGCATCTTCTGTAAGTTTTTCATATCTGTTTCAAAGTATTCCGTTTGAACACTGAACTATAAGATCCATAGATTATTCGTGGGGGAATATGATTGTTTCCAGAAGTGACTTGTCCATAGTGCTAAGTTCTTTTTCAGTTAAAGTGGAGATGAGAGTGTGTGTGCTTGTTTTCTACTGTAGATAAGGTAAAATAAAAAACTTCTCTTTTCCTGCTTCCTCTTAGAAAGGACATGTAGAGAGATTTTAAAGGTGAGCAAGGGGCAAAGCCCAGTCTGCCTGTGATAGAGACACATCAAAAATAATGGGAACTGGTCCTGAGAGTAAAGGGGACAATTCAGCCCACCCACCTCAATCCATCCCTTTAGGATGCAGTCTGAGAGAGTGTGCTTCTGAGCGTGGATGCCCTAACCAAATAGATGGGGCACGGCACGTGCCCAGGAAGTCTGGTAGAGGACATGTATAAAAAGTACGTTGTTATGGCAAGAGGGAGCCCAGTTTCTAGACCCTAGCAATGGTGTTCAAGTTCCCCAGAACACATTCATATTTTATATTAGGTCCACAGTAAATAAAAAATAGGACCAGAAGGGTCAGAAGCCTTAGGCTCAGCCTCTCAGCTGAGCATCATAGCCATCAAGGGCTCAGCTTCCAGGGGAGACATGTTCCTCATTATACTTTGTGGCCACAGATGCAGAAGGCATGGATGGATGGAGTCGGTCCTCTTAGACTGATTTGTGTCTACAGCTTACGGCCTCCAGCTTTCCACTGAGTGCTACAATCACCAGACTGCAAAAAGCCAGTGGAGCTGTCATCGTTTAGACTGAATCATAATCTTTATTGGATCTAACCACTGGTTTCCCTCAGAGGTTTAAGTGGAGTTTAAGTGTGTGTCTGCCTAAACCTGGTCACAACAGAGCTTGCAATGCCCGATGTCCCTGGAAAAAACAGCGGGGGGGGGGGGGGGGGGGGGCGGAGGTTGTCTAAAGACTGAGGTGCCTTGTGAAAGAGCATGTCTAATGGCCAGAAGAGGCCTGGGAAGAAATGGAGAAGAGCCTTGCATGGATGCATGTGAGCTGCTGGTGCCTAAATTCCAACTCTGTTGGGCTAGATAGAGTTCATGTTTGGATTGTCCTTGGAGTACATTTTCTGTCAGGTTCTAGTAGGATGTTAGGATCTACTTGTTTTCTTACAGGAAGCTGGAAATTTTCCTTGTTTTTAAAACAACTGACTAAATGAAAATTTTGTTCTTCTCACATTCATTGGATGTCTAGTCAGTTTTAATTTAAATGATGATTTGATTCCAAGTTAAGCTAATTTCACACTGAACTCTAGGCATGTTGAATTTGGAGGATGTGTTTTGCACTGCATGCTCAACTTTAGCATTTTTCTGTTTGCTAGCAATTGCTTCAGATCAACATAAATTCTTTTTCTACATCTGAAATAATTTTTGAAACATTTTTGGAAGTGGAACACACCATTGGGTCATTCCTGGTACTTCTGTGGCAGAATGGAATGGGTGGTGGGCTGTTGTGTATAGAGAACTAGGGGAGAGTATGGGAATATTCTGAGATTGTTCAAGTTATGTGATAATAGCTGTTCCAAAGGGTTTTTTTAAAGCAAAGCTTTTCTAACTACACTTCAGTTACACAAGCAGAGGATCTATCGAGGGGGGAAAAAAGTGTCCTTTAAAATGCTTTAACTTGCTTCATTAAAACATTAACTATTTTGACTTTGTTATTGAATGAACCCAAGGTTTTTCTTCTATAATGCCTTTTGTCTCCTCCTTATTCTTGGGTACTTCCACATATGAAAGTTATACAACACACCATTCTTTCCCAAACCATCAATGTTATGAAAGACGCTTCAGCAGAATGGATATTTTAGGTTGGGATTTAAGTTCTAGAGAATTGTGATGTCTTTGATTAAAAAACATATGTCCAAACTTATAACCTATATCCAAATTGAGCTCCTAGCAATCTGAATGTGAAGACAGTTTGCTTGTGTAAGTAAAGGGAAGTGATTCATACAACTGAATATGGAAGTTTGATAGATTACTTACTGTAAAGATCACTTGCATTTTTATAGAAAGATAAAAATGCTTATTTCTACTTCATTTTCAATATGAAGAATAGTTCTGCCCTAACCGTTCCCTTCTGTTTTTAAAACATGCTGAACTAAAACCTAAGCCTGAACTTTTCCATATTCTGGAAATATCAAAATGAAGATCCAAGTCTGGTGACTTGAATCTATTTTCTCGTTCAGGCCTTTATTTGCCATCATTTGTATCAGTATAATTCTATGAAGCCATTCAGGTTACACTGCTATAACTGTAGCAACTTCAGGACAATTCAGAACTTTTTCCAGGGAGGGTCAAGCATCCCACAGGTGTGAGCTCCATGGAAGCGCAAACTTAGCCACCCTGGTTTGAATGCTCTGCAAGCAGTATATTCCCAGGCTTTTCAACATAGTTTTAGGGAAACTTATTCGAGTTGATCCAGTAGGAAATCATTCACCGTAAAATTCCAGATTATTATTGCCTTGTTTGTGCTTAAGACAACTTCTGCTGCTTTCTAGTGAATTGCTTTATGTGGAATGCAGCTTTAGAGTGGTGCTATTAAAACGTGTTTGAAGATGTTTTTAGCCAAGTAAACGTGCAGTGTTCTTAAATGCGTGAAAACCCTGCAGCGTTACTTCCTGCCCCTTTCTCCTCTGTGTTGCTGAAGCATTGCCGTCAGTAATATGGTTCGGTCTCTGTGTCTCTATGATGTTACTGTGTGCAAATTCATGTTTGAAGTACAATTCCTTTACTGTATGTTTACACTGACATTCAGAGCTTTGCATGCTTTCCTGACTATATAATTTTAAAAGTGACAGATTTCTCTTAAAATTTTAAGATGATGATCCGTAAACTGGCAAATGTTTTAACAGTTTCATTAGCTTCTGTTAGGTCTGATATTTGGGATTAAAACTTTTAGAAATCTCCAAGTGAGGAGAATATAAACTATTTTACTTTGTTACCCGAATATAGCAATTTCCATATCAAAAAAGGTCAATTTTTGTATATGTTTTATAAGCAGATCAATTACTCGGTATGTTAAAACCAGGAAAGGACCTATAAATAGCATCCAAGACACTGACAGTCAATTCTTTCTAATTACTCTCCAGTAATGAATGTAAACATTTGCAGTGAAAATGTTGATCTTTCTTTGTCACTGGTAGTTTTCTTTCATTCCTTATAACAAGGGATGCTTTTACTTTAATGATTCCTAACTTCAAGAAGAAAATTATTTTATGCTTCTGTGTGAGTGCTAAATCCATTATTTTAGAATAATCACAATGACAATTTCTTGGAAGAGATGTGAGGACGTGTTCCCCTTACAAAGCCTTTGCTGCAGCTGAGTATAGAGAAGTCAGAACATTCCCCTGAAGATGCACAAGTCAGTGGCATAAATATTTTCATTAGTATCCTCCCTCCTTTTTTTTTTTTTTCCTAATTCCATGGGAAAGTAAGGAAATTCCAGTTTTATTTCCACTGAACAAAACGAAGTTAAAAAAAAATCTCTGCAAGTGCTCTGTAAAGTTGACAGTTGAAATACATGGAATCATTTACTCAAATTATCTTTTTAAATTCTCAGAAAACCCCCAAACCCTAAATTAAATCTTCTCCTAGACACCAGTGCACTGCAGGAGGACAGCTCTGTCGTGCAAGAAAAGAGCTAGGACAAYAACTGCTCAGAGCTGCTTTCGTTTAAATGTCATGATGACGGTTGGCTCAACTGTTCTTGTCCTTTTGCAATGCATGCGATTTTGTGGCAGTAGGTTACATTTCCAGACGGGCAATGCTTCAGCAATTACATGGAATCAGTACATTCTCACACGACGAGCGTCACTATACTGCTCACACATGGATGAACAAAGGTAAGACTCAAAAACACTGGCTTCGTTTTTATCCTAGCATGTGAGTTGAAGTGTCCTGTGTGTTTCTGTCAGTGAGGTGGGTAGCAAGTTAGAGGTTTTTCAGTTGCTTTTAAATCAGAAGCCTTCTATTTGTATGCTGCTGCTCACAGCTGGAATTTAACAATCAGTCCAGTGTTACGGAGGAAGCTGGTTCCTGAGTGTCCATCTGCATCTCACTAACCCAAACCRTGCATAGGACAGGGCTAAACGAAAACATTTTGAAGAAAGCAGGACTACTTTTAGGAGAGTAGTGGTATTTATATTGTGTGGCCTTAACCCACGGAATGCAGCTTTTTGAAATGCACTGGCTGCAGATGATAATACTTTTGCTCAGAGCTGCTCATAGTCTAACAGCCTGAAGAGCAGCATCTCCCAAATGATAGTCACTCGTTAGCTCTCAGGGGACACTGGACCACTCTGATGGTGCTCTCAGCTCCTCTGCTGCTAGCTGCAGGAACAGCCTGGAGACCTATTTGGAAAAAAGAAGAGCCAAGAAATCCAGGTCCGCAAGAGGAAGAGGAGGAAGAAGGATACGGTCACCTCAGAGAGATGGCTGGGTGGGAGCGGAGGGATCCTGGGAGTTGGATATATGCCTCAGAGAAAAGGGAATACTGGACTTCCTCAAAGCAGGAGTCAATTTAGAGGCATGAGCATATTTATGAGAAAGTGTCATATATCAGGATGTTCTGCAGAGGAGGAGAAGAGGGAAAGAGAACTGAGGAGCAGAAAAGTATCTGCCTTTCACATATGAACGTCCTGTCCCCTTACAGGAGTAGGGAGTCCAAATAAACTTTGTTTGACCTGGGTTACAGGGAGTACCTGGAAGTAGTCCTGGTTCAGACTCATGCAGAAAGATGTGGTAGCTGACACCCATCATGCAGTGTGAGAAAAGGAAAATATAAGAGAAGACCCAGAATATGGCGGTTGGGTTAAGAATTACTACAGATTGGCAGTGTTCATACAGGACAACTTTTAGAAGATGGGACATCATTTTAAAACGTAGCAATCATGCTAGGAAAGGATATGGCAAGTTTTTAAAATTTCCCAAAGAAAGTGCTTTTATGTTTCTCTAGGATACAATGGAGTAGTTTCTAAGTAGGTAATTTGGGGTATAATCTCTTTGAGAAAGGAGTCCCAGGGAATAGGCCTAAACTAAATTTTATCCCAAAATCTAGGAAGAGGAGAGATTTCTACCTTGCTTTAGAGCTAACCAATAAAGTTACATAGTGATTGCAGCCTTTCATAGGTTTTGGTTTGCTGTTCAGATATATTTAATGACATCAAATTTTGTGACATGTGTTGTGCTGGTCTTCAGAATTTCAGTTTGAGCAATGTATTTGATAGAAAATGGCACAGTATGTTCTCAGAAGTGTCCCAAAGATTATATCTGTTAGTGTCGGTTCTGCAAAGATGTATTAGTTAACTGTACCACACAGGAGTGAGGAACATTTCTTGTTAATTTAGGGAGGGAGAAAGCTTGATGACACATGCAAATGGCACGTCATATATTTTAAGTTCCCTGTATGTCGCCTACACTAACTGCATTTGTCCTTTCAACATCTTTCTCAGTTTGAGCACCACCATATTTGAATTTATGTGGCTGTGATATTAATACACCTGTTAAAGAGAAAATGAATTACATAATAACATTTTTTAAAAATTAGGTACCCTTTGCGGGAAAAGAAAAAAAAAAAAAAAAAAAATCTGTGGAGCCCTGATGATCTCTGCCTTGAAATTGGTGTCTTCCCCTTCTTTACCCGGCAGCTGTCACTGTGCTTAGGAAGGAGCTGGGCCAACCAGTCCGCTGCAGAAGTACAAAGTGCTTGGGGTTATGGGAGACACTAATTCTCAAGGTATTAGAAGCTGTGTTTGCACATGAATAAACAATCCCAGTTTTGTGCAGATATATTTAGCAGTACTGAGCCAGAACTAGAAAGCTACAACAGTGCCTACATGAAGAAGGTGAAACGGGGTGAGGAAAAGGCAGTGCTTGGAAGTCAAGTAGATGTAAGTTTCTCTTCCATGAGAGTGGGACTGAAGTGCTGGGGATGGCTATCCTGTGAAGCTCACGTTCAACAAGTTATGGATGCCCTCAAGGAACAGAAGCTGGGCCAAGTGTGAAAGAGCAGCAGGACAATCTGTCCCCATCCCTGTGTGCCAGCTTTTAAGGTAGCATATGTAGTAACACTTGCTGTGGTTCCAGTAGGGCTTTGCCGTGGCTCCCTCCAGTCTTTCCCAGGTAGTTGCTGTGAAGAGGATAATGTCAGTAGTTTACACTGAGTCATCTGGGTAGGGGAATACAGTGCTGCAATACATTGTTTGAGGAGGAGATTCACCAGCAAAACTGCTGCTGTTGGTGGAGAGCAGGAACCATATATACAATATGAGGCTTAGCCCAGTTTTAAGTTGGAGTACGTGAGAAAGTCCTTTTCTAATTTTATTCTTCAACCATGGGAGAAAGTATTCCTCTTTTTAGACATTTGTACTGGCTCTGAAGAGACAGCTCTTCTGAGCTATAAGAAGAATAATTTCATACCAGACACAGATCTACTTCATAATGATAGGTTCAGAAGTGAGCCTTTTATCTCAGGTCCAATAGCTTCAACTATTTCTCCATCTCCAGAACCTCCTGGTCCTTTAGTTCTTATTGCAGAAGAGCATGTGAGGTTTCCAATGATCTAGCCCTATCTTTGACTCCAGGTTGGTAGACAACAGCACTGGAACAAATTGTTTTGCAAAGACTGTGCTAGCAGCCAGCCCTACTTTCTTCTTCCCTCTGGCTCCTTTACTCTTCAGTAACTTCTTAGCCTCCGTGTGCTTTGTAACCTCCAGTGTGTTGCCACTGACAGTTCCTGCTAATGCCAGGAGCTCCCTTGCACAGCTTTGTGCTTCCTGCCTGGCACTAGGCAAAGCAAAGCAGAGATCCTTAGTCCTACAGCAGTCAGACTCTGTTCATTGTTATTTCTCTCTGAAAAGCTCAGAGAGTGTCTCCGTACTTGTGTATTTGCAGTGAGGACAATACAGCTCTGCCTCCAGCTGGCTCTCGCTGTTGCCTGCTAAAGTTTAGGCGGAAAGATGAACAGTGCCGGCTCACTATGAAGTTGTTGCCAAGGGCACAGAGCTGGTTTCTGACTTCACTCCCTGGGAAGCCAGGGTTGATTTGTACCCTGAGACGTTCTGGATGCTGGGATCAGTTTAGCAATGGATGGCTTTTCCCCAGAGAGCATTATTAATAGCTTGACAATAAACGATGGCTGTGAACGCAGTGCTAGAACGTCCTCGCGATGGAAACGAGAGCAGAGCAAAGGACACATGCTCTGAAGTTGGTAATGGTGTCTCCCTTCATGTCCTGCAGCAATGAGATACATGGATTAATTTTAAATGCATTGGTAACATATGGGTCTAAAATTATTTCATGCTATTTAGAACAAGTCCTTTGAGCTAAGGCTGTTGTAAATTCTAATTAGTCTATGCTAATCTCCATAATAAGCAGCTATTTCTAATGCAGATCTAACTGATGAGGTTTGACAGCATTTTCCACGCTTATTTATACACCGGCAGCAAGCTGGTATCGTGCTAGTATCAGGATGTTTGCTCAGGTTACGAAAACTCTGTATTTTTTGTACTCTGCAGGGAGTTTGTATTTGCTGCAGGCTTGTGCCTGTTCTAGGATTGCCAACTTATGCCTGTTTGCTTGTAATTATTTATGCAGAAAATAGAGAAAACTCCTTCAGCCGTTCCCGAAGCTCCAGCGTGTCCAGTATCGACAGAGACTCAAAGGAGGCAATTACGGCTTTGTACTTCATGGAGTCCTTTGCCCGAAAGAATGACTCCGCTGTCTCCCCCTGTCTCTGGGTTGGAACAGGCCTCGGTATGGTCTTAATCCTCTCCCTTAATCTGCCTACTAGTGACGATTTACGGCAGTCAGAGCCAGTCATGGTGTCGCCAAGTGGTAAGAGTGCAGCTCTTTTCCTGTTTATTATCTGTCTTGGCACAACTGGGGGAATAACTGCATGATTTTTCACGGCCTTTTGGGCAGAAATTTCTCAATACATGTATCAAGCAATGGTCACTCACTAAATAGAGGGCACACAGGTAAATAAAGATGCTCGTGAGACACCCGCAGCTTCATGAACTGAGTCACATTGGTTGTGTTATTTCCGAAGATTACCTTGTGACATGGGCAAAGTTACATGTTTCCTGTGAGGAAAGGGAAATTAGCAGAGTTCCTTCATATTGTGAAATTACAGTCCTGTGTACAGCTCTGATGCAATCCTATCTGGGATGCTGTGAACAGTTTGGCTGTCTTACTATCAGAAAGCTGCAGAGAAGCAGAAGGGAGTTCAGGAAAGGAAACAAAAATGTTGGCAGGTTGATGTACCAGGAGAGGTCCTTGGCTGAGTGAGTGACAGATGGTGTAGCAGAGAGAGCAGAGGGCTGAGACAGGTCAGGTCTGAGGAGAGGCAGTATGCACTTAGTATGTTTAAAGTAAAATAATGACAAAAATCAGAGGATGCACAGGAACAGAGGTTTCCCACCCCCGGTTTGCTTAGAAAAACAATGCTGGAAGGTCACCAGACCGAGGAGAGCAATTTTACTGCTGGGGAATAAATACCCTACTAGTAYAATGTAGAGATAAACAACAGCCTATCTTTATGGTATTCAATAGCATGTATTATATAGATTATTTGATATAGGCTGCCTGAGACCTTTTCAGTCCTGGCAGCCTGTTYGTTCACTTTCTTGTGCGGTCAGGAAGAACTGAGCAAGGAAGACTTGTCACCTTAGCTAGATTAACCTGTTTGCTCAATGTACAAAAGCTGAATGTCAGCTATGCTGCACGCGTTCACAGTGCTGACAACCAGTTTAATTGTGGTGCCAGTGCCAGTGAGAGGAAATTATATTTTGCAGGCACAGTTCTGACACTGAAAGGAGCCGTGCTGACCTTCGCGTGCTTGGACTGCATGGGGACGTTGACACATCCACCGTATGAAGTATGGAGGGACCCGCACAGTGCTGATGAGGGTGAAAAAACAAGAAAAAGGAAACTTGTCATGCATTCCCCCTCCTCCTCCCAGGATATGGGTGATCATCAATTTGCAGTCATTTGTTCAGAAAAACAAGCCAAAGTCTTCTCATTGCCTTCCCAAACATGTCTTTATGTCCACAACATCACCGAAACGTCCTTTTTATTGCAAGCAGATGTGGTCACCCTCTGTAACAGCGTCTGTCTGGCGTGCTTTTGTGCCAATGGGCACATCATGACACTGAGGTACTTATCTAACTAATCTTGTGGCAAAACTAAGCAAAGAGGTGGCACAGTGCCATCACGTTCCACTCGTGTTTGCTCCAGAGTGTCTGATGCTCTGCATTAACTCCCTGATGGGTGCATTTAACGCCCTGCCTTGCCCGCTGCCGTACCTGTTCCTTGGCCTGTCTCCACGTGGGGAGTTAAGGCAGCCGCACAGCAAAGCAAACTCCTTTATTTCATAGTAATCCCCCACCCATGACAATTGATGGCTCTTGACTTTTAACTATCATGAAAGAAAACCCTGATAATTTTGCTCAGTTATGGTAAGTCAGGTATAGAGGAGTATAGAAAAACTCAGCCATAGAAAGGGTACTGTTTATCCAGTGTGAAGTAGCAAGTCCCACTCTTGCCGTTTCAGAAGATTTTCCGCTCAGAGCACCTGGTTTCCCTTCCTTGTCACCTCCACCATTGAGCTGACTGCGCAGTAGCCCTGTAGTCGTGCCCTCGCCTTGCCGCACGCCCTTTCCCCAGCCAGGCCATTTAAGTTTTGGAAAGTGCTGTCCAAAATGGTGCACCAGGAGAAGCTGGAGGACAGCAAAGGCAATGCTGGAGCCTTTGTCCRTAGGGTGCAAGCAGGGCCCTGCCATGCCATTTCCCGCAGCTGCCCATGCGATAACTGGGGGCAGGCCTTATGCTGCAAACTGCCCAGCCGCGGGGCACAAGCCATACTGTGTCACGTGCACATCCCAAATCCAGACAGTAGCAGAAGCCTAAGGGTCATTGCGGCAAGGCAGCTGAAACTTCTCCATGCAGGGAAACAAAGTAAGATGGGAAGGCAGCGTGTTTATGGCAGAATYTTTCTGCTTAGAGCTGCACTTTAACTATTCCAGTTATGAAAAGCATAAACTTAAATGTTGGTCTAAAATGCAACCACAGAGCGGCTGTACCATGTGTGGCAGCTGGTGACTAACCTAGCTATCTGCTTCTCTCCAGCTTGCCCAGCCTTCGCCCACTGCTGGACATCAACTATTTGCCCGTAACAGACATGAGGATAGCACGGACCTTTTGTTTCACCAACGAAGGGCAAGCTTTGTATCTCAGCTCTCCCACAGAGATCCAGCGCCTGACRTACAGCCAGGAGATGTGTGACAATCTGCAGGTAGGGCTCAAACCCTTACTTTGGTGCCTTTGTGCTTGTGTGGGAGGGCCGGTGGCCTCACTTGTCAGATGTACATTGCCACGTGTTTACTGCTAGATTTTAGTATTTGAAGTGAAGGCTGTGCTGCGGGAGCAGGACAGACGTGTTCCTCTCCACTTGCCCTGGCTGAATGATGCCAAAGCAGCAGAAAGGTCAGCAGCTCTGTCGCTGTTTGGACTTTTTCATGGCACTGTCACCTTGCTCCTGTGCTCTAATGGCTGGCCCGAGCCTGCAGCCTGCCTGCACGTAATTGCAATCTCTGCTGGCTCCGTACAGAGGCAGATTTGTGCCCCAAATGGGACTCTTCCCAGCCTGCTGCTCTCAAAGTCCTCCCGTACAAAAGACCAACTGTTAAAAATGACTGAAGGGAAAGAAGGGGAAGCTACAAATGGATAGCAGCTACAGCAGTTAGTACCAGCATGTTTCCAACCACACAGCAACTGCCTCAGTGAAAATATTAATTCCTTCCCATATTTTTATCATTTTTTATTTTAACTCTAAAAATTCTTAATACCTGCAGCTTTCAGTAGATAGGTGGGAGCATGAGGCAAACCAGTGTGGTTAGTATCAAAAAATATGCTCTGTTTTAATATTTTTTTTTTTAATTATTTACCGTTGTTTTTACTCCAATAATTGGTACTCCCCTTCTTCTACATGAAGAAAGCATCTCCCATTGTACATTAAAATATAGTAGCTATAGAAATGGTCTAATTAAAATAATTTATTTTGAGCAAAAGGTCTTTACAATGTTAGGTTTGGGTTGTTTTGTTGTGGGTTTSTGTTTTTTGGTTTTTTTTTTACAATGAAAATGCAAATTAAAATGTCATTTACTGAAGAGGAGGAATTGTAAGAGGTTACAGGGAGGAACATGAGTAATAAAAGGGAAAAAAAGAGGGGGACTAAGTTCTAGGTTATATAATTAGCAGTGAACTAGGATAGAAATAAAGAAGAAATGGTCCTGCCAGCACTCATTATGCCCTAGGGAATAACATGTGCTGTGCTGCTCAACTCGCATCACAGCACTGTCTGCATCAAGTCTGAAAAAGCACTGTGAGGAGTGAGCATTGCACACAAGCTTTTGCGCACCGGAGAAGAGATTATTTTGCAGGGAACCGATTTTAAAATGATCAAAAGGTTTGATCAATGTATATCTTAGAATATGGACCTGTAGTGAGGGGCTGTTACAAGCTAGGGGGTTTTTTATTAACCTTAATAGCGTCATATGACAACCAACCAAAGGGAAACAGAGCCCTGGCTTCTCTCTACTGCCAGACTGTGGCTGTTACATCTTGGCTTTTATGCAAAGAGGACAGTAAAAGGCTTGCACAGCCATTATTACATGTGTACAAAAAGCAAATAACCCAATATCACCTGCTACCTAGGAAAACAAAGCCAGGCTGCATGACAGCCTCTGCTTAGGCTGGAAGGGCTGCAGTAATTTTTCTCCCCAGGGCAGGTGGCTGTGCAGAGGAGCAGTAAGTGTGASTCACAGCACTGTCCCAGCACTCAGCCTCCCAGGAGCCGAGTGCTTTGTGCAGCACAACAGCTGTATCTGCCTGTTGTGGCTTGGATGAGCAAGCACAGAGCTGAGCAACAGGGCAGCAACTGTTCTCAGAGCACACAGCCTCACTGGTTTCAAACACTAATGGGACTGCTCGCTTTCTTTATCAGTTTTGTTCTGGAGAGCCCCCTTTTCCTAGTACCGCTGCAAATAAATCTGAGCCTGAGATTTGTTTGGGTCGACTGCTCCAAGATCAGGCACCATGACAGTGCCTTCAGCAGACACGCTTATTTAGCATTACTGATGGCACTGCCAACATGTACAGTATCGGGGGTGGGGGGGGGAGGTTGTATGGTAGGTGATGGGATTTTGTTTAAAAAAAAAAAAAAAANAAAAAAAAAAAAAAAAAAAAAAAAAAAAAAAAGAAAAAAACCACCACAAAACCCAACAAAACAACAAACCACCACATTCTCTGAACTGCTAGCAAGCACTGAACTCAGGTACATTATAAAGAGAAAACAGAGAGTGGCTGCCCTGCTTGCCTGGATAACTACTAAAGCAAAACACGTAATTCACAACAAATAGTTTATTCAATTATAGTGTCGCCTCTGCTGTTTCTAAGCAAAATGTGATCTTATCACTGGTATTTTCACTCTGTATTGCGTATAAATTTTTTTCTCTGTGACAATGAACATAAGACTGGGCAGTGACAAACCAAGTCCATTTGAAAGCATGAGTGAACCTAGCTAGCCCAAGTATTTGCCTGTCATGAAACATATATGTTAAGTACTCAATACTGTTCACACAACAGACTCTCTTAGAAGTAGTTGATTAGAGCCAATGCATGTGGCTCGTTAATGCAGATAAAGAAAATGCCTAAGACTGCTTTCACCTCACTGATTTTTCACATGGACTTTTGTCTGACTTTGCTAGGACATGCTTGGGGATTTGTTTACTCCTGTGGAAACACCAGAAGCCCAAAACAGAGGCTTTCTCAAGGGACTTTTTGGAGGAAGTGGACAAGCTTTTGACAGAGAGGAGCTTTGTAAGTAATTTATTGGGGTTTTGCTTGCAGAATTTAATTCATGGGATCCCCTGCCCTTGGCATCTAGGAATGGAGTGGTACGCAAGATTTAGATCATTGATGAAAAAAGAAAGATGACATTGTGAAGAAAGGGGAGGGTCCTCAGTTGCCTTCCCATGATTCCTTCACCTTGGCAGCTTCTTCTGAGCAATTGAGTGCGGGGGCCATGACTGCACTGTCGATGGGCCGGTGCACAGAGTGAAGTCTTCCCTGCGTGCCATCTGCACATCAAATGCCATCACCACTGCAAGGCTGCAGCTCGAGGACGAGAAGCACTGACAGAGCCACGGCCAGGAACTCATTCCTGTCCGTTTGTCCATTTCTCCTTTGCAGTTGGTGAAGCCACAGCAGGAAAAGCCTCTCGCAGTCTTGCCCAGCACATCCCTGGATCAGGTGGAATTGAAGGTGTGAGAGGAGCCGCAGGAGGAGTCATTGGGGACTTGACTCGCGCACGCATTGCCCTCGAYGAGAGAGGACAGAAACTGGGAGAGCTGGATGAAAGGACTGCGAGCATGATGGCCAGCGCAGAGGCATTTTCCAAACATGCACACGAGGTAGGGGCCCTGGCACCACACACCCAGAACTAGGAACCGCCAACCCTGCAACTGAGCCTTTGCTTCCCTTTGGGAAGGTCAAGTACAGTTCTCCCCATTCACCCAGGCATGTTGTTTTAGGTGTAGTGTTAACTGACACGCCATTTTTCCTGCTCCCAAACAATGAGAATGCCAAAAATAAAATTCCATGGCGCACCTCTTCCTTTCATGTTTTCACAAATGAGCATCCATTGTTAGCCTCTGAATTTAGAACATGGCACTTGTCCTCTCTCACCTTTCTCACGAACTCATTATGATTTTTTTTTAAGACACTTAGTGCAGCACATCTATGCAGTAGGGCAGAAAACAGGTAGGTGGATGTGTATATAGGAACAGATCTTCTTGGGAAGAAGAGGAGAACATTTCTAGTACGACGCTGTGCTACAGTTATATAGAACAGGGCTTGCCTGGAATAGACAGCTTCTGTGCTTAGAGCTGGAAATGGAAAGCTCTTCCATCCCACGCTGTTAAGGCTGGGAATCAACTAAAGTGATTTTCCTTGAAGATAAAACAACATTAAAGAATGTTTTTCATTTAACATGCATCATATGTCTGGACAAGACCTTTACAATTTTATTTGCTTTTGTAAGTGTGAGGCAAAAATACACAGAAAGAAATGTGCCCTGAAATGCAAGAAGTTTATATATTCAGGGCATATCTACTATGCTCCATAGATAAGCTTCTTTCTATAGGAGTAAAAAGTTCCTGGTTATTCCCATACCTCTGTACTTTTTGCAGAAGAAAAGTAGTTAAAGCTCCTCAGGAAAAATCTTTTAATGAACAGCAATAGCAGGTAACTATTTTTTTATATATATAACAATTATGAAATTAAATACAAGGTCTCAGTAGACTCAAGACCTGATGACACTGTTAGTAAAGTACTGCATTGCTCTTCCTTTTTTACTTATGAAGTTTGTGACAGTTAATGGGCCTAAGTCATGTGTAATACCTCATATGCAGAGCAGTGTTTTATATCCATTTGTTTGTTTCCCATTTCTGTAGGTGATGCTGAAATACAAGGACAAAAAGTGGTACCAGTTTTAGACTTTCAAAGCAGCTGCTTGTGGCTTTATTAAGAACACTGTTCAGGGAAGCAACATTCATTCCCAAATCTACCAGTCACTGGCCAGAGACAGTTTTTTCTCCTAGAAGATGTTTTCCTCTTACTATTATTGGATTCATCACAGTGGGAGTCAAGGAGAAATTTTACAGACTGTGAGACGGAAGCTAGAATCATGTGGGTCTTACTCCAACAGCTGGCTCATGCAGTAGCCAATTTTTTTCTAAAAGGAACTCAACCATCACTGTGGCATGTACTTTTTCAGAAGCTGTAGGTATGAACTGTGGGGTGCATCTGGTTAAAAATATTCTGTACAAACTTGAATGTTAATGCACTTATAAAACTTTGCATGACTAATTGACAGCTAAAAAAAAAAAAAGAGAAAAAGAAAGCATGTTGTGACTGAAGAGAAATAGGATTTATTTCTATTCTGAGGAAAAAAAAAAAAACTTACATGGCAAAAATCTTTATTTTTTAAAAGTGACATTACAAAAAGCCAGTACATTTCAAGCATGTTTGCTACCGTTCTCAACGTAAAAATGAGTTGAGCTGCATTTTCTTATCTGTTATTTATTTCCCTTGAAAACCTTGCTTGAAATCAGTGCTGTTTAACTCCTACCAGAAGAATAAATAACTTCAAAATCCTATGCCTAAAATTTACAGATTTTTCAAGTAGCTAGACAGGCACTATCTGAAATGTCATTAAAACATGAGCATAGATGGTTTATTTGCAATTCAGAGCACACGACATGTCATCCTTATCTGTACTTTTTAAAATGTGCTCTAGATTCATCGCCATTGTCCTTGAAGGGGGCTGTGGCATTTTTCATCCCCGTGGCGTCTGTATCACTTGGTTGCCTTATTTCTCAGTAGCAGGAATAGAAAGCCAGCTTAGGAAATCGCTTCTTCAAGTTAGGGAAGGCAAGATGGGAAACCACAGGGCTACAAGTTGGAGAGTCCTGTCAAGTTCTGCTCACAGAAGCTGCTTAGCAGCTTGCAGAGCAGTGATTTTTCCTAAGTGATCAGTTGAAATTATGCTAAGGAAACTGCACAGTAGCGCCCCTAAAGCTGGGGGAGAGAGATCGCAGCAGCAAGACTAAACGATGGGCCAGGGGAGGAGCATGAAAAACAATTGTCAACATACGGTGCTGAATTGGCACATATATAAAATGACACCCCGGGTGCATGGCAATTGATTTTCTGCTGACACTGCTAAAAGTAATTTGCTTTTGCTTCGAAGTGGCTTGTTTGGTTTCTACAGTGAACTCTGCAGAAAACTCTCCAACCTGCAGCTACAGAAGAGAACAGTAAGTAGAACCTATTAACCTGTCTACGTGAATAGATTCCCAGTCCATGAGTGTGCTGCAGTCACGGTAGCCTGCAAGAGCCTCACTGCCACACAGGTCACACTGTTAAGTTAGACATTTTTCCAAGATTGGCTTGGAAACAAGGCACTGAAGGCTTGTTTTCATATGCCTAGACATAGTTTCAAATTAGAAAAGGAAAGCGAGGAAAAGGTGGAAAAGCAGCATTTAAAAATTTTCTATACGAGAAGAGTGACATCCTCTGTCCCTTCAAGGAGTCCTGACAGACACTGATGCAAAAAGGCAGCATCCCCCTCCTAACTCGATCTTGACTTTGCTGGCATTTATATCATCCCCGTTCAGATGATCTCTCTCGAAGATGCCTTTCCCATATCCTTCGTTTTCTTACAATAAAATGGAGCCCAGGAAACTGTACAGTCCAGAAGTCTGGCTTCACTGTCATCCCAGCTGCACAGGTTAAAGGGTTGGAACAGATTTGAGGTGTTAAGTTTTAAATTCACATTGTAGCACAACAGGGATTTTGTGCTTTACAAGATTTTTACATTTCTCTGTGGGCAAAATCAAAATGATGCCCTGACAGGTCTAGCTCAACTGGGAATGAGACACAAGTTCCTCTCCGTCACAGGAGAAACTGCATGACAATTGTGAGCACTGTAGAAAGCTGCTGGGAAAAAGGCCAAAGCCCAAGCAATGCCTCCTTTTCTGCTGAGAGTTAAGGAACTGGAGTTGTCCATGACCTGAGTGGACGTCTGCCTCTGTGGGGGGGAGCTGGCTAGTTATCAAATTATTTGAAGTGCATTATTCAGTCAGTGTTGGCAACCTGGGTGTTAGAGAGTTGTCGGCTGGGGGGGGGGGGGGGGGGGGGGGGGGTGGAACGGCAAACTCTGACACCAATATGAACTGGGTTGGGGAATTCCTTCCAGCAGCCAGGTCACAGAACTGGCCACTTGCATGCGTGAGGAAGCATCACTGTAATGAGGCATCTACAATGAGAAATAAGTGAGAACAACATGATAGCAATCCTATCTTCTGTTCAAACGTATATTCACTCTGCCTGTGCTCTTTTCTATACTCCAAAAGCACTAGTCTCTGGGCAACAAAATCATTTGGGGCAGCAGATCATTCAAACCCTCCAACCAACTTTCTAGCCCTTTTTCTTCCTGCCTTCTCTGCTTTTACAGAGAAGCTAAGCAGTCTTCATTAATACCAAGCCAAGGCCGCCCCACCAGCGTTTGTTCTGTACCCAGCTCTACGCTTGCTTCTGCACTGAGCCGGCGCAGATGGAAAGGCCATTCCACTGTGGCACTTGTACACCCACAGGCTGCAGGGCCAGTTTCCACGACAAACTGGTGTAAGGCAGTCAGCCTTTATGAAGGCAGCCCGGGTGAGTGGTATCGCGTGGTGCTCAGGCAGCAGCTGGTTCTCTTCGATGACAAGGAAGCTACCAGTTCTGCCTAAGTTTTCTGCTGTACCTCACGTGGGTGGCTAATATTGCAAAGATCCCCATTGCCTTGATTTCAGTGGAAGTGTCTTCAGGCTGGGGCTAGAGCAGCCCGCTTGCTTGTTTGAGAATCAAATGTAAAAATTTAAGAGCAACTTTTAATTGCTAATCACTATAGCAGGCCCAGAGAGAAAAGTGTCTTCAGCAAGTCTTTTACACAATGCCTGACTGACTCTGGCTGCCAACAGTCTCTAGCTTAACACCAGGGGGGAAAAAACCTGCCAGTAGACTTCCATTTGCATTTTTATGCAACAGAGAAATGAGAATCTAGCATCCCTCAAACTTACACTTTTTAATACTTAAACTTCTAAGCAACTTTTCTCTAGTACTCCCCATCAGGTAACAGCTGTATCTTGCTTTCCACTCTTAYGTATTTTACATATTTCCAGACAGTTACCAATTACTGTTTCTGTTAAGTTCACCACTTGTGACTATAATTATCAATTTTCTTGTAGTCTGTAGAGATCTAAAAAGTTGTATATGTTTGTATATAGAACATTCTATATATAAAAATATATATATGTAATGTATATGTTGTATAAGTTTGTTAGTGCACACTGTTAAATGCTTTCTATCAAGATTTACCATGTATGTGGAAAAAACCCTTCACTTAAAAACTTCAATGAGGGAGGAAAAACTCTTGCCTGGTTGATTTATTGTGAAATGAGGGGGAGTGTGGGATTTTTCAAAGGCCTGACCTGAACGCCACTAAGGTCGTTAGTGAAAAGAATAAAGATGCGGCATTCCCAGCAACGAGCACAGCCTCTGACCTGACTTGCCGTAAGAAAACCGAGGACACAGCTGCCGCTGGATGTTGAAATCGTGTGCTTTCACCTTTCCCACTAAGACAGCACCACCTCAAGCAAAATCCTAAACTTAGAGCTATCTTCAACATCGCACTCCTCAGTTACAATAGACCAGATTGGCTGGAAATATTTGCTCAATTTAAAATGCTTTTTGTTCATGTGGATACCCTGTTCCCTCACGTCCTTCTTTACAGGAGCTCTCTATCACAACGCATCCAGAACCAGACACACAGAACTTGCAACAGCACGCACACCCTCTGGGTTTGACCGATGTGTTTGACCTTATGCCTAGAGCTGTAGACAGACAGAGTATGCAGAGAAAATACATTAAATTAAGATTATTTACATGTTTTCAGAGTTGGCAATGAAGTTCTCAATGAAGTACAAGCTATTTTATTTTAAAAAAATAAAACAAAATAAAATCCACTGCTAGAGTTTTAACTTAAGCTTTAAATCTTGAATTAAAAGATAAAGGAAAATTTGAGAATCAGGTTTTGTTTTGCATAATTACCTGTTTTCTAAATTTTTTTTTTTTTACAGTTCTACAGTTCAACTATTTACATTAGACATTCCCTATATTACCAGAATATAGCTTCTTACACAAATATTTAAATAGAAATACTCCATTTACTAGACATATGATATAAAATTATCACATATAGAAATTCTCTAAAACAGTTTACATATTCCTTTTAGAGAAGGCCTTTCACACCACAATGTGTGCAGTATAATGAAGATATGCATACAAAAATATTTTTTTCAGTATATGATTTAAGAAGTGAAGAAAACRTTGCAGCTTACATAACAGCTGTGTTCAACCTCAGGACTCCTCCATTTCTAAACCATTGTAACAGAGGCAAAAAGCCAGATTTCATTTAATTACGMCCCTTAAATACCCTGGCCCCCCGTACATCATTTTCAATAACCTAAAGGTGAATTCAAGCACAGTATATTTCAGTCTTGAATGTTTTTTTGCCTTGGTATGGTCTTAGTAAGAACACACTCTCTCTCATTAAGGAACTATGTGTGGCCATTTGTAGTCAACTCATCATCTTAGGTGTATAAGCAATAGTCACGTAAATGAGTGTTTCCATTCATGTGTTTTGTTCTGTGATTAAATCAACAAATCAAACGTACTTTTTTAAATAGCAACCAATATTCAGAAATGTGGACAGAATATGTGTGGGGTTTGTTAACGAGTCATTACCTGTATCTCGGAACGAAGGCTAATCTGGGGTGAACCACACACTCCTGCGCTAACCATGTCCTGTTTCCACAGGTATCCTCAATCAGCATCACAAAAGGAAAACTAAGGCATCTTTAACTGAGGCTGTTTCCAGTCCCCAGTAACAACCAAAAAAAAAAGAGGGAAAGAAAATAAAGGAAAGAATTGATATTAGTTGGTGTAGATCTCTCTTTTTTTCCAACCTCTACTCCTAGATTCTTTATAGTATTTCAAAGGTGCATGGTTTATATAAAGCCTTTGGATGGAGTTTACACTACTCACTCACTTGGGAATATGGAAAAGGCAGCCGCGGTTGTTGCTGGGGAGGGGATGGCCACCTCCCTCCCTCCAGCAGCTCACRCAGGGACACAACCTGGACCCCAGCTAACGTTCCTATGCTTTACTGCGGGGAGCTCACGTGGCGCTCATAATCATAGTACCAGTCCTCAGGAATATTGGCCTTGTTACCTGGACTTCTCAGCCGACTGAGAGCACCCTTCGCGTCACTTCCACTGCAGGCTAAAAGCAGTCACCTACAAGCTGAAATCTCAGAAAGGCAGAAGCGAGCTCGTTTAAGGGCACTTACCAACCACATGATTGAGTTGCTCTGCCAAGAGAGGCTCAAGAACATCAGCCAAAGCTACTGAGTTTCCAGCTCCCTCTTTTCAGCTACGGATTTATAGGAAAAATACAGCAGGAAAAACTCTACTCTCTTCTCGAAGAAATGCAAGTGGCATGGGACAAAGGCAAAAGAAYCAAACCAGATCAGATTAGGTGTGTGTCATCATTTGTCACCTGCTTCTCTCCCACCACTGCCCAGCTACCAGAAAGCACACAGAGCCCTTTCAGTAGGCAGGGATAGAAGGAAAGCTGCAGTAGAAAGACCAATGCAAAACAAGCTTGTGGTCTGCACGTGAGGAAAAGGACCAAGTAGCTGTATCAAATACCAATGGCAGGAGTTCCTGCTACTGAGTCCGGGGAAGTTCTGCCCCATAGCAGTAGTCGGCTGAATGGAAATTTGAGTCATTTTGACAAGAAAGCGGGTATGAACCAAACGGAACAAGGCTGCTCAGCAGCCGAAGGGGATGGGCTCTCCCTGCGAGGAGCTGAGTCACACAGGTGATGTGAAGACAAGGCGTTCCTGGTGACCACAGCTGTTTGTCAGGACTGGGTCCCCACCCCATTTCTTCTGGCAGACAGACACCCACCCGCTGGTGCAGCAGCCAGGCCAGGGCAGCGCAGGGCACAAGGCAGGACTAGGCTGCAGTAGCAGTTCCGTGTACACTGAGTGACAAGGCTGCTGTAACAAACATAACTCCTACCCCTTCCGCAGCGTTCACCCGTCGTCTTCTTGGGCCGCCGGACCACGTGAGTTACTGCACGTGCAGTGCAGCACCAGCTAACAGAAGGCAGGAGCRGACTGCAAAGAGAGACACTCAAACAAGCTGAAGAACAGAGAGCAAACACAATCCGATGCATCCCATCTTGTCTACAAGAAGACAGAGAGTAACCTGCACTCTGGTTATCGGGTCCTGAACTAGAAAAAAAGCCCAGTTTCCAACTACACACAGGCCTCAGCCCATCAGAGGTGGGGGGAGAGGGGCCTGCAGGCAAAAATAAGTAAGTAACACGAGCAGCCAGCCTCCTTCTACCAACTTCAGAAAATAGCAGGTACCCTCTTCTGCAGAGTTCTAAGCAGTGCCTCTGCTTACCTGACCTAAGTCCTCTTCTGCTTCCCCTGCTTAGTCTCACAATAGTTAAAGTCTAATCAGAATTAAGGAACGTAAATAGCAGCAATCAGGCAACAGCTCAGAGACAGTTCTAATATCATGACTCAAACACCACAGCTGCCTCGCTCACAGAGCAGTGGCCACCTTTTGTCTTCTCATTTGCTCCAAAGTACTGCTTAATTAAAATGAACGCATTGTGTTTGTTTTGCAAAATAAGTTTAGTTCTGTGTCAATCACCTTATTGATTAGCATCACCCCTGTTTAGAGAGCTTGTTGGGAAATACACGCGAGATCCATCCTTCTGAAATTCTAAATACAGTATGCAGGAGGAAAATACTGTAATGTGCCAAAGAACAAGCAACTCAAATTACAGCAGCTCCAGTGAGGCCTGAAATACAGCACAGGTGTGTCACCGCATGACACCCAGGGACAGGAAATCATTAGGCCATGTGAATCGATAATGAGTCCAACCCGGCATCTTTACAGGCAGAGCACACAAATGGTCAGACACCAGGGTGCCGAGGCTCAGATCTGTTAATAACAAAAGCTTTAATAAGCTAAGAAAAGAAACAACTGTCTATCAACCGAATGCTGTGGAAAAAGAGCTCAGCCATCAGGTGACAGATGTGCTAGAAAACCACAGCGCAGAGCGGGCAGGAAGAACACAAAAAGGCTCAACGCAAAGTGAAATCCAAAACAGGAAAGAAGGCCAAGTCAGAGCTGAGAAGGGCATTCAAGGCATCCTCGCCCGGGGCTTTGGCCTGATACCACGTGCCCGTTTTGCTGCACAACAGGCAGGTGGTGGATCAGAGCCCAGGATGCGGCCTTTTGTACGCAGGCCCCATTAACAGCTTTTAAAACTCACCATGTTCTTGAAACCTCAGTGGCAGGTACTTCTGATGTCAGGGTAATGGCCATGCCAAAAGCGCCGCATTTGAAATTAACAGGCTCAAGCACGCTATCAGGCTGTTGAAAGCCAAGCATGCATCCTCTCAGGTCAGGCTATAAAGGCAACTTCAAAAGTACACTTCTTAAAAAGGATCTGGCAGAAGTTCAGAAATGAAGGAATAATTAGGGACTTGAAAGTGTCTCACAGGAGGCAAGAATGGAAAGATGGAGATGTTTACATTAGGGAGGAACTGCAGAAGAAAAGACACAATAAAATAATTAGAGGCATAAAGAGGATGACGGGAGGCACCTGTCCTCCCTTTCTTGTAACATAAGGGCCACACGATGTAAATAACAGAATTCAAGGTCAGGCATTGTACAAAGTTAACAAAAACAGCTGAACTTGTATAACCATTGCAACCATCTGGAAGGGAAACAAAACCACGTGATGTGAGGTTTACCCAGACCAGAAGGTATTAGTGAGGAGAGTAACGCCAGACAGTGGCAGATTAATTCCCTGCGAGCTCCTTCCTTGCCCCTTCTTTTGAAGCATCTGGTCCCGAGCCAGTCACAGGACGAGCTCAGCCTGACAAGCCCAAACTCCCAGAAAAACTTGCTGCCTGATCATAGGGGTGGAGTCAAAGACGCTGCAGCAAAGCACGGGGGAAATCTGAGCAGTTTTTAGGGAGGCTACCACCAGGCAGGCTATGAGGCTTCCCTAGGAGACGGGTCTCTGAATGAAGAACCACAGGTCACCCACCACCGCTCAGCGACACCTCCGTAGCACACCAGGCCTCAAACACCAGCCAGGCTGTCACTTCAGCTGGCCAGACTGAGATTTTTTTTTTCTTCACAAAAATATGAATTGCCATTAAGTTTTTGACCAATAAATTGAGTTTCATTCTTTAAAAAGGAATATTTCTGSTGGTGATTTTGTGTTAACTGTAAGAAAGTCCAAACACTATCCCTCTCAAGGCCAGTTTGCAAGGTAGCAGTAGGATGAATTATGGCAGTCAGTCACCAAAATGCTTTCCTAAAAGTCGGAGGCCAAGCAAGCACCAGTTCCACTCCCTGTGAGCGCTGCACAGCTGCTCAGTGAGAAGTCCAGCCAGCTGTAAAGCCATTTCAGCACCTGAATATCACCAGCAGAATTCAGTACAAAATGATCCTAGCAGAGGACTGTAAAATTCAACATTAAGTGCAAACACAATGACTTTTTTTTTTGTCCTATACACAGTTACGCATAAGAATTGCCAAACTATCTTCGTGCCTTGTTTTAATAAAATAATCCAGCTCATTTCATATGTAATAAATTCATTAGGCTTTGGGGTTATGCTTTAAATTACAAGATCAAGAATATTTTAACAGAATTCATTTAAATACTGCACTTTTAGCAATTAATAATTTCATAGTTCTGTAAACATGCTTCACTGCGCTGTCTGACCTTTGAAGGGTTTGGCACAGTGAATTCATACCAGCTTCCACCACACGTTTCAGACGGCACTTTGCAAGGACATCTGTAAAAAACGCAGAACGGGAGGATCGCACCGCAGGCAGGTCTGTCGCTGCCTGCGAGTACGCTGGCCCTTGCCCTGCCCAGTCCACAGTGCCTTCCACCTCACCACATGAAAGAAAGTTGCATTTCACGTCAGAGCTCCAGGTCCTGCAGGTCTCCCCAGCTAGGTCCAATTTTCACTTTAACGTTCAGTTTCACCGAGAGTTTGATGGCGTTTTCCATCTCATGCTTGACAATCTGAGCGACCTACAAGAAAACGCAAAACATCAGGTGTACACATAACTTCAATGCTCTGTTTTTCTGTCAACAGCTGGGGTGGCTGGACACCTGGAGTCCTCTCCTGCRTTTATTTGCACTCACTTACCACTGACGGGAATGCAACCAAACATTTTAATCCTGATTAGGGTTTATGAATGGAGAAAGTGTATAAAGCCAGTAACATTTTATGCAGCACAGAGTTGTGACTGGCTCCGCACTGTTTAAGACTACTTAGAAAAGAGGCAAGATTAAGTTTCCATTAAACACTTGAGAGTCCTGYAGAGTCTCCTCTTTCACCCAGCTGCATAATTCTAAGTGTTTCATGGAGTCTGTTCTGAAAACTTCAACGTACTGAAAGCAAGACACAAACCAAATACACCAGAGGCAAAGAACTGTGTTCCTCCTCGTTGTGTCGGCATGAGAGGCACTCTRTGAAACTCAGACTACAAACCTCTGGGAAAGCAGATCACATTCAGTGCAGGTGCTAGAAATACCGCCCAGGTTCCCCCTCACTACTTTGTTGAGGCAACTCCAGTATTTGCTGCCCTCCAAAGGTATTTCTAAGAAAACACTCATTTAAGTACAAAGTTAGGGGACCAGAAGATATTTTTGCCTGTGACTTTTTGGATTGTAAGAGACTGGATTTTTTTTCCTGACTGTAAATACCTGCCCTGGATAAAAGGACTCTTTTTCCTACCCCAAGACCCACGCAGAGTCCAGCCTGTCCTGATTCCTTATCTGAATGAATCTTTCAATCCACACCCATCCCACGAAACTTTCCACAGCAGAATGAAAAGAGGCTTTGGAATTATTGTGATCCCTCATCCCAGCTAGAGGCCACTGTGTCAGCATAGGCACTATTCAAGCTTTCTGACCCTTCCATGCGTTTTCATAATTCCCTCACAGGTACCCACAGTAGAAATTCCGCCACAGTTTTCACTGGGGAATGGAGGAGGGGATTTGAGGAGATCAGAGCACAAGAGTTAACAACTGCATTAAGAACTAGGGGGAGATTTGTCTTCCAAAACCCTACGCCCTTACATACCACATTTAAAATGATCTTGATAACCTAGAAAAATGCTTTGAAATAGGATGTAATTCAGCACAGACAAGTACAGAGTAGAAAGAAGCAGGATAGAGAACTAGGATAGAAATAATCTACTGTTCAAAAATAGGATGAAAAAATAACTGCCTGGGCAGGAAAAAAATGGGGTTATCAGAGATTAAAAACTGAACAGGGCTTGAGCAAGGCACACTGTTGTGAGAAAGAAAGCAAATGCAATTCTGGAACATAGAAAAAGAAAATGTTGCTCGTGTGACACACAGATCAATTTTTCACTCTATTCAAACCACTGCAGCCTTGATCAAGTTTGGGGCCCAGCATTTCAAAAGACATGAACCATACAGAGGGAGATTCTCCGAGAACGCTCACAGGTCCAGCACACGCCAGCGAGGAACATCAGACTAGGGCTGCTGCACCTAGAACAAGGGACAGCAGCTGCAGGGGAGACACGAAAACCTGCATGAGGTTCCTGGGGAAGCTGATGGGATGAGATGGGACATGCGCCAGCGCCCTGACCTGGGGGGCTTTGGGCTCTGAATTTGCCGTATGTTAAGTAAACAGCACCGTTTCCAGAGTTCTCAATGGTCAGCAAAACATGCTTGGAGGAATACTGGCTATCTGAAAAACATAAATGCAATGATGCTGGGAACAAGCAAGCAGTTTAAAAGCATCTAGCCTTTGATTCCTAATGTAGTCCATACCTTTATGTTCCGACCCGACTCCTCGTTGCCAGGGTCAGCTCAACAGATAGAAGGTCAAGCCTCCTTCTACCATCTTTGGCAATATTATCACAGTCTTGCTATTGTGATAAGCTCTGAAAGCTCCCTACCTTCACTTTGACATTCTGCACAGACTAGGAAAGCCCTGATGCCCCAGGCATTTCACACCTTTAGCACAAGAAAAAACAGGTATTACCCCAATGCAGTCCTTTAAAATAGACAAGCTAGCTCACTGATAGACTGCAAATGAAAACAGAACGATCACTAGCACTGTTTCTCTTACAAACCATCTGTAAGGATACTCTGACTGGAACACAAATTCCTAGATATATGGAAAGATATTTTTAGTTTTCTTTTGTGCACTTTAGCGGCTGAAAATAAGCTAAAGCCAGCATCAAGCATGTGACCAAACTAACTTGTCTGAATAAAAATTGCTGTTGCAGCCGAGAAATACATGATTTACAGTACAATAAAGCTTTAGTGCCAGCAAGATGAAAAAAACCTCACTAATACAGAAACCAAGAAATGCTCACTTCTTTTTTACTAAAAGGTATATTGTMGTTCAAAAGGACTAACTGATTCAGGCCCTACTTTGAGTGGGGGCTTAAGAGGGAGAGACTTCAAAAGATGCTTTCCAACCTAGATCTTTCCACTACAGGATAATTCTAACGGTGCATCTGAAAGGACAGCAGGCAATATTATCACCAAAAAAAGATCCCTTCTGGCCCTAAAAACAATTAATCAGAGGGGTAAGAAGTACCCTGTTGTCTCAGCTAGACAGAAATCCTTGAAAAACAAGCAAATCTGGCACATACAAGGAAAGTCTGAGTCTAGGAAACATGTCTTGCGTACATATGCTGTTTTAAGTGACTGCCCAGAAAATCTATGGACAGAAATATATCTGAAGGAAGTTAGAAAAGCTGGTAATAATTGCCCTTGAAGTTGAGGTTGTTAATGAAAAAATACAATACAATAAATAATAAGCAAATCCACTCACTTGGCCTCAGTTTTTCTGGAGACACTGTGATAACTTGGAGTCAGTATCTAAAGATGTAAAAGCCTATACTCAGGGGATTTCAGTTTTCTACAGAAAGAAAATTAGGAGCCTTTTCATCCCTAAAACAGCCTGCCTGGATTGAAGCAGCAGATGTCTGAACAGAGCTGGCAAAACAGAAGCTTGAGCTGAGATTCAAGGGAAAAATATTAAACCTTTTGTTCTTAATGAAATTWAAAAAAAAAAAAAAAAAGCTCAGGCCAGTCAGCACTGAAAGTTCTCTCAGACTAGAAGTTACTGCTTGCCATCAGGAAATGGCCTTTTGTCATTAAAGATGTGTATGCGCAGAACAGAAGTGGGAGAAAAACATCCCCAAGCTATGGAAGCGTGCCCTGGGAGCCTTCCTGCGTTTGTGCTCAGGACTTGGAAAAACACTGAGCTGCCAACATATGGCTAAAATGCTTGCTACTGAAAGCTGTCACACAGACACCACTACGCCCAGGCACAGGAGCACCTACACGGTGGAAGAGCACACACAGAGACACACATGCACATGACAGGTACCTTAAGTCCACACAGCACATTTCTTACATCTACCATGCTGCTAACCAGCACCATAACACTCCTACCAGAAAGACAGGTAGGTAGGGAATGAGGAACCAAGTACCAAAGCTCAGAATCCTCCTTTCCCTACACAGAGTACAAACCACAGCTGCAGCAATACAAGTTCTGAGTTAGGCACCAGAAGACACGAGTGTAAACAGGGAGGCAAAAATACCTCCAAACGAGGAAAAACTTCCCCCTACACCTGTCAACAATATTAAGCTACTTCACTCATCAAGTCTTGCAGAGAAGTTGCACAAACTGCTGTTATAAGCAGCGAAGCACACGTTGGAAAAATGAACTTCAGCCATGGGGATGGCTTGAGTCTGAAAATAAAGGGATCAAGAATACAAACATCATTTTTCATCCAATTTAACATTGTTTTGACAGACCTTTTAGCACACAGCGAGAGAGGATCCAGGGAAGAAAAGCTGAGCCCCTAGAAGGAAGGCTTGTTTGAAACACTGTAATGCAATAGACAGCTGAAAAAGCAACTGCACGGCTGTACCTGGATGACATCGTTCTCTGCAACTTCATAGAGGAGCTCATCATGGAGTTGGAGGATAAAGAAACCTCCGCTGATGGGATGTAACATCCCTCTGTCTCTCTTCCTCGCTAGCCTTCCTACACGGGTGAAGAGCACAGTTCRTTAGATACCATTATGCAAAGGCATGTTTCCTGTAATTAAAAAACCCTCACACATTCCTAATGCTGAGAAAAAGAACATGAGGAACTTTAAAATGAAAAAGCCCATGCCTACAGATAAAACCACAAAACATTATTATTCTATCAATATTTGTACAGCTACTGAGGGAAAAATGTTAATGAAAAGCATTTTAGATATAAACATTTCAGCCTTACATTCTAAAGATATGAATCAGAACAAAAACAAGAGACAGTTGCATCTCCTGAACCATCTGTTTTAAAAGTAATTTTAAACAAAATCATGTCGAGTTTAATCAGAAGTTGGTTTACAACATTCTCTCTGGCAATGAATTAGGATTCTGCTATTCTTCCAAAATCATTTTAATGGCTAGTCTAAAAAGGCAGTAAGCCTCCTCCGAAATGCAGTTATCTGAAACTGTAGCTACTACTCCTGATTAAAAAAAGGAAAGAAAAAAAGAGCAGTGTTTGAATAAACAAGTAAGCAGCTGACAACAAAAAGGATCCTGGTAGGCCTTGCCTGACAAAAATAAAACAAGAACAAACAGTTCCATGGTAAAAGCTTTTTTTAAAAAAATAAACAAACACAACCTCACACACACAGACTCAAAAGTTGTTTCTCAGGTTAGCTACAGGAGGACTCCAGTTCACAACTACAGGAAGGGTTTCACAGCATCATCAGTTCCTCACACAAGCCTCACACTGAAGCAGAAATGTTGAAGAAGCCACATGATGCAGGATGCTTCTCTGATGGCATAGGCATTTATAACTTGCTGAAAGAGAATTCCTTCCAGTTCTTGAAACAGCTAGTATCAGAAGAGGAAAAACTGTCACAAATGCATCTTCTTGCCTTCCTACAATTACGTTGGCCAAAGGTCAGTAGCTGCTGCTCCTGGAGGGGCTGGGAAGTTCTGCCAAGCACATGCCTTCTACTCATAGAAGACCTCTGAATCTTGTCTCTCTAAAATAAGACTCCCTGACATATTTTTAGAGGTTCAGCAATTAATTATTTAGTTTTACTTCTCAGTCCTACAAATAAGACTCTTCATATTAAGACAGCTTCATGTTTCAGGTTGAAGCATAAGAACTATCAAGGGATGGAATGGTATACTTCTTTAAGTTGTCTTTCTAAAAATATATGACTGATGAACAAAACACTGTCTACCTCATGCTAAAAAATAGTCTTCATAGCACTCCTCTGGGAATGAGTACCCTAGCACAGCGTTGCTATCTGCAGCCAGAAGAAATTTATGCTGCTAAGTGCTTCATATAATACTCTTGTGGAGCCTCTGTACATCAAATTCCAGTCAACAAATTCCAGACTTAATTCTAACCAAAAAATGTATTTTTGGAACTAGAAGTTGTCCCACTCTATCTTTTCACTGCCTYTGAAGCCAGAGTATCTGCTCAGTTTCTCCTTCCTACTTTTGAACAATTCTGTGGTGGCATCACAGACCATATCACATATGAACTCCCACTGCCAACCTTTGCAAGATCTGCTTTGAGGCAATTGGGGTTTCCGATTTGATCACAGCATTTGCTTTAGTATGTGTGTTGAGCAGACATTCTCTCTCCTTCCTTATGACTTTTTTGCCCATTAAACACAGACTTAACTGCTGTCAGGAAATAAAATGTCTCCCACCCCCAGCCCAAAGGCCCTAACTTTTTTGCAGGCAATTTTTTTTTTGTTTTACAGTAGTAACACTGAAAGTTTTGCTCTAGTGTGCAAGGAAGAGGTGTGCRTACCAGTCTTACCTCTCAGGAAGGAGCTCTCCAGATGTCCGTGTGACTTGATCACAGAGGAGAAAGCTTCCAGGCGTCTCTGAATGTTCACAGTGGCTGTTTTGACAATGTCTGCAGCAGATCCCTGAACAGTTGTATTCACAGCCTGTCGCTCTGCCTAAACAGAGATAGTTGTTCTCAAAACCCACCCCAAAAAAAAAAAAAAAAAAAAATCCAGCATGCCACATGTACTTCATTAAAAATAATAAATACATGGCCAAATACAGGCATAGTAAAACCTCCAGATAAAGAGTTTGTTATATCTGCCTGAAAGAAAGAGACATTGTAGACTAGCTTCAGACACAAAATTTCTCCAGGTGACTGAGAACAGCAGGATTTCCACAAGTTTAAAATTAATTAATATCAAGCTAATAACCTGCAAGAGTCACGAGCCACAAGAGGGAGAAGCATACACACATGGTAACAGTTTCACGAGGAGCAGAAAAATCTCACAGTTAATCCAAGTATCATGAGACATTTCTGCCTGTCTTCAAAACCATCAGGAATGGATAACCGAAGGCAAGAAGCTGGACTTCATGGACTAATAATCTGGTCTACTGCCAGAGCATCACAGCTGTGCAAAAACACACCAGACCACACTATGACACAAGAACATTTTTTTTCCCCACACAAGCAACCTCTCTGCTAATCCCCTCCTCAGACAAGAAAACTGTATTCAAAGGTTCTTCTCTCTTTGATTAGAGCTGAAATGTGTGCAAGCTGAAATTAAATTGAAGATAATTCATTAACCGGTCTTTAATATGATTTTAAAGTTCAACAGAAGGTGCATCTACAAAGCATCATGCTGAAGTATCCTTCAGATTAAATAGTCAAATCATCTCAAAAAAAAGTTTTTTGAAAGTCTCCTTGTTTCCCTTTCAACTACTTGGAGTACAAACTCCCCCACCTCCTCCCTCTTCCGCTCTAGTCTTTAATTCCACATGACCTGATCCAGCTTCCTACTGAGAAGTATAATGCTTCCTCCCCACAGAAATGCGCCAATGTACCCCCAGGGAGTCAATCCACTCTTACTGAAGTAGAGTCTATAACAGATGTGTCCGAAATGACCTTGAAAAAAAATAATGCCAGTGCAAAGGCATATATTAAGTAAACATTTATCTAACAAGTTTGAGTAATTTTCCTTTGAGGGGAAATAAGAAAAGGAACAAATACCCAAAAGTACAGGATTTAAATGCCCTTTCTTGTTCAAGTGCTGACAGCATATAACATACAAAGACTGCTGAGTGGGAGCAACTCAGCCTGAAGAGTTAAAGCACATCACTGTGTGGAGGCTTTTTAAAATCATGTCCACTTATTTTAGTAAATTACTCACTCCAGTTCCAACATGGGAGTTCTGAAGTGAGGCTAGCACAGCGATGACAGCTGTACACCCAGTCACAGAAGACTTAAATCAAGCAGACCATGACAAAAGCTCTGTTATTCAGAGAACAACTGAGGGAACAATGAACTAAGTGAGAAGTGAAAGGTCATGACCAAGCTGGCTCATAGACCCTGTAAAACCGCAGATACGGATATGCAAAGAAATCTAATACTTTAAAAAAAAAAAGAAACTGCACTCAACATACATGAGCTTTACTGTAGGGGTTTGGATCTTTGATAGCTGGCAGGTATCTCCTTCTTCCCAGGATGGTCTGCACAAACCCATCTCTCCTGCAGCTCCTCACCGTTTCCCTCAAGAATTTCTGAATCCCTGTGAAAGGGAAGAAGAGAAAGTTTTCCCTCATACAGCTGATGTTCCATGTTGACTTCTCACTGGGGTCACTGAAAACGGTCTGGGACACTCAACCAGCACAAAGGTAATTCTTTAAATTTCCTAGACCCTGTCAGTGTAAAGGGCACATGATCACTCATTCAGCCTATTCGCAGCTCTGCTGGGAAACCTATTAAGTCTTCTGAAGTGGAAGAGAGTGCATAGTGTCAGGATATCTGGCTGTGCACAAGGAGGTAGGAAGTCCATTCTGCACAGCACCCAGGCACAGATGATCATACATGTATTATTGATAATGGAGAGGTCAGGACCTGGACCAGCACTGGAGAGACAAGTAGTAGGAAGGGAGTAAGTTGAAAGCAGAAGTCAGAGCCCTTGATGCCTCAGGCTGCCTGACTTCAGACTGTGTCACTTCAGATTCTAGGAAGAAAGAAACTCACCCACCTGCACTTTGCAAGGGAAGGAGTGAATCCACCAAGGGTGTTAAAAAGAAACTTAGGTCAAAGAAAGGTGAGACAGGGAAAAGTCCCTTTCACTGCAAGTTCAGGTAACAACTGCACTAAAGTGGAAAAAGTTAACTTCAGACAGTTTCTTTCCAAGGTTTACAAAATACCAAACATAAAAGGAGCTATTCAGGATCAAGACTGACAGCGTTAGTCAATTTATTAGGTATGTAATTTAGCATGTCAGCCTGGCAATACACGTAAGTGAAAATTCATAAGAAGTGAAGTTACAATATAAGGTACATTGCAGAGTTTGTATATATGCACGTGTACCAAGAGGGAAGGAAGCAGGAAGTCATTTCTAATGGTCATGAAGGAGGAACTATTCAGAAATTACTGGAGACTAAACAGACTCTTAATAGGACACCATTTCTCAGCATCTGTCTCCTAAAGAAACAAACCCTGAATCTTCAGAACATAATTTTCCAGCTCATTTCCAAGTTTTATGATTAGAGCTAGCTGTCTCTCATCCCATTTGCCCTCCATTCATTTTCTGATTGCAGCTCTACTCTTTCTATAGCTTTCCTAAAAATTAACATGCTTCTTAGAAATGCAACAGTGTCTTTTTACAAAATATGGGAGAGCTGCTCTGAGCAGCTGGATAAAAATGTAAGGGTTATATGCAAAACAGTTTAAAACTCAATGAAAGCAGAAGACAAGAACAGAAGAGAGAAATGGTTATATTTAAAAATTATAAGAAGTGTGGTCTAAAGATGTATTGCATATTCTTTAAAGCTATGTGTTTTAATAAGGAAAAGAGTATTTCTTATTCAGAAAGTTAAGAGCTTTAAAATGAATCCCCAGGGCTTATTAATTCATTAAAAAAACCAACAAAGTAATTAATGTAATAAGCAAACAACAAGGTTCTAAAGATGAATAAAACTAGAGTGTAGAGTAAAACATTATGGAGTATCAAACTGCTGTGTTCATGCACTGGACTTTTTCAAAATGAAAAGCTTTTTCAAAAGAGATGGGAGTAGTAGAGGGCTGAGACAAATTTAGGATTTGAAGAGTCATGGAGAGAAGGGATTAAAAACAACAACAACCACCACACCACCACACAGCTCCCAAACAGCCATATCCAAACCTGTGTATCTTGATTTGAAGGATTCAATGTAATTGGCAGCTTCATTTTCATCAATCCCCATCTGCTCGCCTAAAGATTTTGCTCCTATTCCATAGATGATTCCATAGCAAATCTGCCAGAGGACAGTGTGAAGAACCACAACCACATGGTGAGCCATGCAGAGAAAGCAGAGCCAAAACAAAATGTGATTCACTGGAAGACAAGCGTATGGGAACAAGGGCGAGCATTCAAGAAGAGAGACTACCTCTGAGTCCAAGCCATTCATGCTGCTTTTCTCCACCCTCACCCCCAAAACCCAGACAGCTCCACCTGAAACTTACTGAGAGTGGGAGGACATACAAAGCAATTACTGAACAATCACAGCTGAACCCAAACAGAAAACCATACTATTGTGACTCCCTGATGTTTTGAACACTGAACCTTCCTGCCCAGAAAGCTACTGCTGAATTTTTTTTTCCTGAAAACTACCTGTTTAGCTTGTTGCCTGGTCCTATCTCCTACAGCTTCGGGATCGATCATTTTCCATTCTGCCGCAATGCTCTTAAAGACATCAGTACCCTCGTTCAAGGCTTGAATGAGTCGACAGTCGCAAGACAAATGAGCAAGGATCCTCAGTTCAAGCTGAGAGTAATCAGCAGCCAAGATTAAGCCACCTGAAGTCAACAAGATAGGAGAAATCATTATCTCATAAATTACTCCCAACAACATTCCGACCAACATTCCAGCAAGAAGGACTGAAGCTGTCCTTGCACCTTCTGCTCTGAAAGTTTTCCACAGCCATTTCTATGCAATCTCAGTCTCTGTTTTCTTGTGAATACCTTTAGGGGTTGCTTCTGCCACTGCTGAAAGTTGTGCCAATAAACAGTAGAAATTAAATCAGACAAATTCTTGCCTCTTTCCCCAACGCCCAGGCCTGCTTGCTTTCCATCCAGCCCCTACATCTAGAATCCATCAAAAACACACAGACAAGTATCTCTCCAGGTGTCTGTGTATAAGTCTAACACCTGATAGGAATGATCGGCACAGAGGTCAGACCAGCAGACTTGTACTGAGCCAGGGCAGGCAACATGAGAACTGACATTTAGATAGAAATAACACTAGATAGAGTACAATTTATGTATTAAGAGCTGCCTAAGTATAGCTCTTTAAAACATATATATTCTTAAAGAGGAAATGAAGGTGTGAACACTTGAATTATAACATTTGAATACTTTCCCCTGTTGAAACGCTCTCCTTTACAGTCTCATGAATAATTTTGAGGGCATGCTAACTACTGCATTAGTTTCTCAAGTAGGCTGCTCAGTCAGATATATACTGCCACCAATTCTTAACTCTTCATTAGATCTAGGACTTTTTGTTAACTGTATTCTTAACAATTAGCTGGCACAGAGCAGGATCTGGGCATTACCTGGGAAGGGAACAAAGGCATGCCTCATGCTAACAGAAAACGGTATTCCTCTTTCTTCGGATCTGTCTTCAGCCTGAACCTTTAGGCCATTAGGCAAAATACTGGAACGCTTTCTGCATCTGTAGAGACAAAGAATGACTGTTCTTCACTAACTTCTAAAACACTTAAAGATGCATAATCATTTTTGCCACAAAGACTCAGTGAAAACAAGTGAGACAGTAGCCTCTATTCCACTCTTCTGGACAATCCATACCTAAATTTGACCATGGGGAAATTGTACAGAGGCCATATGTGCACCTGAAAGGATTTACTGACTGAACAGATTTAGGGATAAATTTTCCTAGTACATTCAGGGTTTGGTCCAGAAATTGGATAATTCCACTCCAAAACAGGTAAGATGAAAGGCCCCAGATCTGCAATGGGTGCATTCCAGAAAGACTGCATAGGAGTCCTACAGGAATCCTAAAAATTCAACATCCCACCTTGAATGCCAAGTCTTCTCTAAACATCATTCTCGTATGCAGAATGCCTACACCAGCCCGTATCTAGTAGAGACAGAAAAGATTTCCCCCACAACATCAGCCTCATGACTGCACAAATACACACACACACACACAAGTAAGCCTGTAAAAGCAGAGCAGAAGTTGCAGAAGATGTGCTCACAAAACACTGCACATTTCCTCTCTACAGACTGAGCAAAAAATTGCCTCAAAGCAACCAGATTTTCTTTCTCCAGAAGGCCAGAAGTTTACAGTGGCACCAGGTGCTCTGCAACCTCTCAGGGCTTGCTTAGCTCTCCTGTCCCACCAAGTCACTTGTAGCTGCAGATGGAATTGTATCCATCAGTGCACCCACTGAACAGTGCACAGCTGTGACACCATTCACACCTCCTAGTCCCATCAGCACCAGTCTACCAGCCAGCCCATTGGGTTCTTCGCTGGAAGTGCAGTCAAAGGCCTTTACAAGCCCTTGATGTCTGGGTCAGGGATCTGAGCAACTTTTTTATCAGAATGAAAAGGTATCTCTATGATCAAGGCTAGTTTCAGCAAAGCAAAGCATGGAAAAGACATCACGCTCTCTTCCCTTGTGCACTCCYTTTTCTTCTTATACCTTGTCATTTCAGGGATAGTAGGGATCAAGGAGATGAAAGATAGCACAAAAATCACAGAAATAAATTTGCAAAAGAAATAAAGGTGAAGGACAACATATGGGAAGTGTAGAGAATCACACTGTCCAGCAGAAGTTCCCAATTTAGTTGAATGAGTAAGGGCTTTATACCATGATCTAATTTAGCTACACTCCTTTGGTCAGAAGCTTCTTACAACAAGAGGAAGGAGTAGTAATAGTAATTACTAAGACAAAAGACAGTTTGGACCAAAGTTTGGAAGGCCTATCAGACTTGGGCTGCATGACAGCTTCTTTTGTGCCAGCAGTCATTTCTGTGCCTTAGGATTGCCCATCTTCCTAACACAGTGGCTGCTTAACTAAGGAATGTAGTCTCAAAAGTCAGCCTGAGAAGCTGACCTCTCTCAAAGTTCAGCACGCACTCCATTCCTTTGATGGGCTGCTTCTCTACAGGGAAGACTCTTAAGAACCCAGCCCACTCTCCAACTGTCCTGCAAAGCTGCTGCAAGCCTGAGCACTGCCAGAGCTATTTCTCAGAACAACATTTCTGCCTCCATGGCTAGGTCTGGTTCTTCTCCTAAAGAGAGACGGACAAGATCCTGCTCCTCCTGGACCCTCTTCCCATGACCTGCTCAAGGCGCAAGGATGTTAGACACACGGTGGTACGAAAGACAAATAGAAGGGCCAAAAAACTTCTGAAAGTTCTCACATCTTGCTATGGGAAAAAAGATGATAAAAGTTACTCAGGTGACACATGTGGGACAAGAACCTGAATGGAAAGAGAAACTGAAAGGACAGAAAACCACCACCAAGTATGAAGACCCAGAGCTCACAAGCTAGCTGAAAGATCCACCTTGATATTTCATTAGACTTCCACGCAACTGTTTAGGCATTGGCATCTAATGCTGTCAAAATAGGGCGTTTGGTTAACAGAAACCAGATTTAGAAATCTTTTCCTGCTACCTGGTAGCTTTTGCAGGATCATGATCACAAATGAAATTATTAACAAAAAACAAAAAATATGTTCGCCCATGTTCCCTTACACAGGGAGCTGAACAGCATAAAACAGATGAACTTTCTTCTACTTCTTCCACAATATCCTATCCTCTTTCAGAGCAGCTCTTAGAAAGTCAGATCCTAACTTCAGTTTAGTTACCTTTCACACTCAGGCTTTTCACCCAACAGTTGGGARCACAATGCTAATCTCACTGGAGGATTTCATAAAGAATTTCAAAAAGCAAGCGGCTACATGGAGCCACATGCTATTAGTATTATTAGGTCTTTCACGTGTCACTGATTTTTAGGTATTTATTCCCCTGAAACTGTAAGAGAAACACTGAGTAACAAGTCACACTGACATGACAGCAGCCACAGGTGAAGTCAGGAAAGAGAAATTTGACAACTCAACCACATTAAGATCAGAAGAGTAGGCAGAAGCTTTGCCAAGATCCTCCTACCTGCTTCCAGAAAGAGCATGAGAATTAACATTTCCATGGGCTCGGGAGGGTGGGCTTTCTTCAACCACAGTTGGCATCTCAATCTCAAAGTCTCTTGGCACATTCTGGATATTTGGCTCTGTGAAGGTTATTCGACCTGCAAAAGAAGACAAGGCAGAACTAAGGGTCCAAAAGGACTCTCTCTAACTTAAAACAGCTGAACACACATCTGCATCTCCAAAAAACAAGGGGCAGGAGGGCGGGACAGGACATGACCACTGAGAAAATTGAAGAAAAGGAAAAATAATTTGGGTTGAATGGGCTTGAGACGGTTCCCCTGCAGCATTTCTGTACCACTAATAAGAAACTCCCAAATCCAGAACCTGTTTTGGGGTCAGAGATTTACATGCTAATATGTACAAGAAATGAATAATACTGCTTGGTGAACACAAAAGCTATTTTAATACATCAAAACTTTTAGGGCAGATTCATGTGAAATAGGTATTTCAGTATTTTCATTTGGTTGAAGTAGAGTACAGGCTTGATTTCCTCTCTTTTCCCCATAGAAAAGCTGCCCCCCCCCCACACACACACAAAAAGAAAAAAAAAAAATCAGTAAGAAGTGAGGATTTTGCACGCATTTACCTGTAGCTGTGTGAGTTTGTGACACTGGATATATCCTTTCCATTCCCAGTGCAGAATTCAATCGCTTTTCCCTCTGTAGTGGAAACACCACTTTAGTAATGGCATTGTTGATCCTCCTCCATTCCAGTATCAGCCCTGGCAATGGGTGAAGTGTCTTTAATTTCTCCAAAACATCCTTGTGGGGAGAAAAGGGCACAACTATAATTAACTGCCTTAAAAGCTTTATAAATAAAGTTTTTGCAGTTCTGCAGGAAAAAGTGACTCCTCCACCCACAGTGAGCTTCCAGTGTCACTGCCTTAAAATCAAACAGATATCCCCTCCACTTATACCACCTACACCTGGGCAATCAAAGCACCACGAGACACAGCTGCAGTTTTATTACACACAAGAAGGCAATCACTTCTCTTTGGACTTTTGCACCCTCATCACCACTCTTATACTGCACCAACCAATAAATCACCTGAAATGATCAAATGAAGCATCACTTGCCATAGGTCCCCTACGTTGTCTCCTCTTGCCCARCATTAATGCTCCTCCTCCATCTTCCTGTGTATTTTTCTCCCTGCTCTCTCCTATGCGTACACTAGGAATACGTAAAATGAAGCCCTTGACCATACTCCTTGAAAGACAAAGCTGATCACTAGCAATCAAATCCTTTCAGTTAAATCAGAAATATGAAGGGACTAACAAGAATTTCAAAAGACAGTGGCATGCAAACATTTCTCAAAATAACAGTTTTTTGTATGCAGCAGGCAGCTGCAGCCTCATCCCTCCACATCACAAAAGGAGGAAATCCTCACTCTGCTTCTTGCTCCCACCACCGCACTCGCTTCTTCACTGCCACTTGAGTTTCGGAAATCAATACTTGTCTTCCACACACTGACTACACTGAACAAGGGGAAACTAAGAAAACACCACAGATTAATGAGTCCTGAAAACAGGGAACATATATATCTGCTAATATCAGTTGACTGGCAAGAGCACCCATTAGCCTGCAGTCATTGGTATTAATGTAGCTTCACAGTATTTATCAACCGGCAAGCATGTCAATAGCCTTCACATATATACAAGCTTTTGATATACTAAATTTGATAAGCCATCAGATCAGCCATTCTGAAGACAAACTCTCTGAAGCACAAAATACAGATATGGTAGTACCAGACAGAGAAAATATTGTATTTAATCACCATGGTATTTAAGTATCTTTCAAGCTGATGTTGAAAAATTCTTCTACTATTGGCTTTACAAAATTATTGTGTTATTTTGGTCTTACATGTGGTTTGGGAAATCAAATTCTGCCTGATTTTTTCTCATTGAAGCCTGCTATTTATAGTCACGTCCTCACTACACTCAGGCTTTAGGAGAGTAGGAGGAGTTAATAACTCTGCTAACAGAGAGGACAGAATCCAGTATGAATTTCCAGTGGTAACTGGAGGAGCAAAAGGCAGTTAAAATTTACTTTCATTTAAGTCAGCATACCTAACTCCAATGTATCCAAGCAGCAGATGTGTGAAGTAAGAGGGAGTTATTTTTACAGTCAGTTTCAGACTAGAACCAGACTTTACTGTACCTTGGTCGTACTGAACTGCTTGCTCAACCTAACCCTGTTTCCTTTAGCAGTTGGTCTTCTGGTGTAACCCAGAGTTTTCTTGTTCCCTTGAACTTTCACATCTCCATTTTGTGGCAACTTCAGCTCCAGGAACAAAACCTGAAAAAGGCCAGCATTTCAAATCAGTTTCTGCATGCTGCTCCCAGGAGAAAACAAAAAGCGACTGAGCACTTAAACAGCTTGTTCCAACCAAAGGTTAGTACGAATGCTTCAGGTAATTAAAAAGCTGATTAAAGATCTCTGCTATCAAAGTCATCCCTCCTCATTTTAATTAACTACAAAAAGCAATCTAAAATCTCATTTTCTAAACACTATAAGTTTGAGTTCAGAGGTATGTTTTTAGAAAAGGTAATTAACTCCATCCAATAAGTGAGGTTACTGCTGACAGTCAACTGTAATAAAACGTGATGTTAAAAAGACTAAAAGTGAGAACATTGGTGAAAAAAAGAAGAGCCTTAGCAGGGAGCACRCTTCAGAGCAACATGAATGACAGAAGGAGGTGGTCACAAATACCTTTTATAGAACAGCCAGAATATTAGTTTTTCTAAAAATTGCCAAGAACTGGAAAATGACGTATATGCTCACTTGTTGACAGATAAAACACAGCTCTTAATTTTTCATTCTGTGTTTCTATGTAGCATTATACACTGTTGAACAGCTATTCTGTTTCATTTCACAGTTGGCAGAAGGGAATAGAAGCTTTTCTCTCACACGTTTATGTAGCACAAAAGTTTTATTGACACAAAATTAGAAGGGTAAAGCTTTACTAATCTATACAAGATACTTTACATGATTCCTAACAAAATTTTGACGTGAGATAGTGAGATTTCCAGCTTCTGTAGTTCAGAGAACAGCATTTCAAAAAAAACTTTCATTCCCCTTTTCCATGAAGCAGAGTGAAATTGGAGCCAAGCATTATTTCAGGAGTTCTAACTCAGACTACTGTTACCGAGTAAAACTTCTGCATTTGCAACAAAGGAGGAATATTTCTGTGGAACTTCTTTTAGTGATGGGTGCTTGCAAATTTTGACTACTTCCATATAAAGTATAGCCCCTCAGCAAGAAATTGGTATATAGAGAAGAAATAAATGAGAAAAAAAAAGCATGCACAGCAATTATAATCTATTCCTATGATTCCATGTAACATACATTAAAAAATATATAGTAAAATTCTTCAGGAATAAAAGTATTGCTAATTTACATAGAAATCTGTTTCTTAGACTTAAAAAAAAAAATCAGTTCTATACAGGTTCTTAAAAACAGACAGTAGTTGATTCAGAACTTTTAAAGCAACCTTTCCTCCTCTTTCATGCCTGTATAGGGACAAGGGCAACAATGCAACTTCTTCAGTACTACTATTCTTAGACTCAGACTACGTGATATCACATCACATCTCATGTGCAGAATACTGGTATTGCAAAAAAGCTTCTAGTCCCACACCATTCATCCGAAATATTCCAAAAACCATTTAATTGGCAGATCATCTCATGCGCCATGAGAAGCCAAAGTCCTATACAAACAACATGCTTTTTTCCACTTGGTTTTTATTTCCAACATTCTTATTTCCACTTCTACCTTCTTTATTTCTGCTGAAGTTGGCAGAAATCAGAATGATCAATAACAACATGAGACGCACAGCACCTTGCAGGCAGCAAGCTCATAATGAGTGTAAAGACAAATCAACTCTGAGCAGAGTTCAATTTGCATTTTGTGTTTTCTTCATACTCAGTCTGCCCAAGAAGGTTTTTTCTTCAGTCTAAGCAAAAGCCTCTTGAGGCTAACTTCTGAGAAAGTTCTCCCCCTCCCACCCTAACCCTCACATACCTCTGCAATGTCATCAGGGCTGGTGAAGGAGAAGCTGTGGCCTGCCAGCTGATATGCCTTGGTCTCAATCTCGCTCAGTTTAGCTTGCATGACCTGTTTCTGGGTTTCATATGCTGTCGTGCTAAAACCAATGCCATTCAGCTCCAGCAGAGCCAAGCAATAATGGGTGGGCATCTCCACTTTAGAAAATACTTCTGTAGTAAGCAAAAACACCAAGAAAATCTTCTATAACATCAAAAACAGATCAACTGCAGATCAACAAATTCATAAACAACAACTGGGGAATCCTCAGTTTTTAAAATCCTGAATGTCCTGACACACTGAAATCTTTTCATATAGATTTAGTTTAAATACTTTTGTTTCTGGAATATTTCATAGTAAGAAATATTTCATAATAAGAAGTATTCCAGAACTTTTTATCACAAAAGCATTTAAGAGAATAACAACTTCTGTCAAATTTTTTTTTCTAAGAAATACACATCTCTTCGTATATCAACGTTTTATAAACCACAGACACGCTTAATGTAAAGCTTTCTAACTTGATACACTTTCATTCCACCACCCACACCTTTTAAAAATGTTCTAACGTTTAGTTGTCACGATCACAAATAAAYTTGCAATAATAGACTTCAGTGAGACTGGACCTTAATCTTAGGCTTTGGATACAATTTAGGGGAAACAATCATAAAGCTCACCAATAGGTATGTGCTTTTTGGGTTTTTTTTTGTTTGCTTGTTTTTAAAAAGAGACAAGCACTCAGCAAATATTAGTGCAAACATACTGGATCATTCACTATGGGATCACAAAAGTTTCATGGACACAACACATACATGGCAAACAGTGCCACATGGGCAGGCCAAAGAGCAAGAAATCTCCTTCAGAAAACATCTGAGGATTGCTTCTGACAAGGAAATGCAAAAGCTTTTGAAAATGTTCATGAGAAACCATAGACAGACCCACAAGCCCCCTCAGAATGGCCAGGGTACTCACCTGGGAGGTAAAGATCTGCTTGATTCAGAGACTTAAAACAGACTCTGCTATTGCCTTAACCAATGGAACTGGTGGATATTTGGGATATAGAAATTATATTTTAATTTAAAATTTAATTCAAATTTTTGACAAAACAGATGTACTTCCAAGGGAAGTTCCCTCTTTTCTTTTAACAAATCAGCATTTTGCCACAGAAGAGACTTAGATAAGAACTTCCAAATCTCCTCTCTTCTCCACTGATCATTCAGCCTGTGGTAACACAGCTACCTTTACTCTCAATCTTTGCCCCCAAGTGGAGGAGCTCTCTTTACCTGTCAGATTTTCCTTCTGTAATTCATTATGGAGTTGGTTCATGACACTGAAGATAAGCACAGACTCTATTGCTGCTCTGTACCGCCCAGAATGATCTCCGCTGGCACTAAGCCCCAGGCTCTGCACCCCTTGGCCAGTGCCTACCCCTTCCAGTAGAGGTAGCTCGTTGGGGAGAAAGTTAGTCACCATGTTGTGAAGTGTACGTTCCTTAGAGCCAGAATCGAGCAGCCAACACGCAACCTTAAAAAAGGAAGACCTCCATGAGACCTTTTTTCCATTTTAGCCATAATACAATGTAAATATATAACTGGGAGTTAATGCAAGGTTATAGTGCAGATTATTTTTCTTGATTTGGCAGGCAGACTGGAATAATTTGTGGAAAAGTTACATGATTTCAGATAAAACCTTCAAGAGGGCATAAGTCACTGAAAAGCTTCGTTCTCAAAGTTAATTCTGCACATTTGAAAACCTTACCCTCTGTCAACTAAAAGCATATCAAATTGTTGTCCTCAGGTTTTTTCATGTATTAAAACCTAACACAAAGGGGATTAAATATGAAAATCAAGATCAAAACATGTTTAATCTGAAAACTGACTTTGTAAAAATCAGAACTTGCTATTGATCTAGAATATTAGTCAAGCTGAGCTCTCCTATTTTTTTGCACATCAGCACTAGTACCAAGAATTCTGCAAGGCAAATTTTATTCTCCATAAGCCTCATACCTCCCACTGTCTTCAAAGCAATTTCGCTTATAGCTATATTTCAATTTCTTGTGTCGAAACAGGATGAAACACAGGTTTCTGCATTGTCTCTGCCATGCAAGCAGAAGATAAAAACCACATGTATATGTACGGATGTGTGTGGAGGGGTGTATGCATGTATATATTCATTGCGTCAGTAAAATGAACAAATATGAGTATGACTCCATTTAATACATGGAGTAGTGCAGGGAAAGGTTCTACTTTTATTGCTCTTTAATTTTATCCTAAAACTATGTATTGGTATGAAAAGCTAAGTTTGTCCTTGTGTTGAACAGCTTAGCTACTTACCTACAGACTTTAATATTGCCAGGATGCTACTCAGCCCATGTGTGATGCAAGCTTTAAAAATCAACACCAGAAATTTCTATGCATCTAGAGCTTTTCCTAACAAGGACAAGAAGGCGCTTTTACCTCTTTCTAGTGTTTCATTTGTATTACAAATGGTACCCGAACCTTTTGAAATTACAGGTAAACTTTGTTTTGTTTTGAGAAAATAGTGGTAGCAAGGTGGTCCATACACACAGCGGGTAAATCTTTTGCTTACAAAGCCTTCTGCTCTCAGAATCAATAATCTGACCAGAAGCACTTCTGACATATTAGTCCCAGGCTTCTTATAGCAACAAAACAAGAGTTCAGCCCTGTCCACTGGGACAGGGGAGAGATTTGAACTCATCTTCCCCACCCAAGCAATCAGGCATGAAAGATTAACATGTTAACCTATCACTGAACCTGCTCTGTTTCTCTTGCAGGCACCATGAACAGACAAAGCAAAAGAAGTCTCCTCTAAATAYTGTTCTAGATTTCCCACTGGAAGAAAGTTTCACTAAACCCCCTGACAGGTGTGCATATTCAAATCTAAATAACAGAAGGAAAGCACCAGAAGGTACTCCTGTCTTTCCACTGGTGTGCTTAAACTAGTAGTTTTACCCAAGCTAAATTTCTTAATCCTGCAAACCTTTGGGTCCTCAAAACTTCCTTCCAAGGAGATGCCACAAGCCATCACCAGAGTCTTGTAGTGCTGAATGAAGTTATACATGACAAGTGAGCGCTCCTGCTTGGGCTTCTTCTGCAGGTACAGCTGCAGATGATACAGTCTCTCTGTTACAGATAGGTTTTTGTCCAAAGGTGGTGGTGCCAAACTCATACTGATCTCTAAGGCAAGAAATACAAGCAAAAATCATCTTTTTACCCACTGCGTGATAAGAAAGGCAAGAGAAAAACCTTGAATGCAATCACCTAAAGCACAAAAACTACAGTTGGACTGTGAACAAATAACAATAAATCTATACCAATGTTACATATTTTATCAAACCAGACGAGGCTCCCAAAAGCAATACACTGTGTCTGTACTACTAAACAAAGGAGAGCCAGGAATCAAACCCTAGCCACAAGCCCACGTAGCGCAGGTTGGGTTATGTTCAGCATTCAAATGTCAGATTTGTTCTGGAGAGCAAAAATTGGAAGAGGTTGAAAGAGAAAAGCTAAAGAGAACATGGAAGTAAGCTAACATTTTAGCAATATGCATGCTCAGCAGTCCAGTGCTTGAGCCAACTACCTGGCCTTATTATATAGCAGCATAGATGTATCCCCAGCAACATGTTCAAGGGTGTTCAACACTGAAGACTGCTGAATAATATGGCTAAATCACTCCTTCACACAACTGAGCTGGGTTTGGGACACTCAAAACACTTCCAAGAACCTATCTGCTGAAGGTACTTTCCTGAAATGCGGTGTCATGTAACACAGCACAGCCTGTCTGCTCACTTACCAGTCTGGTCTTGTATCTGCTGCAGAGAGATATAGTAGGCGTCTTTTCCACCCCAACATACTGCCAGTCCAACTACCAAGATGTCTTCGCAGCCTTGGACAGGAAATCCATCATCTTTAACTTGCATCCACTGAGGAGAACTTACTAAAGGAATAATTTTTAAGTTACAATTATAAAATGGCATCCACAAATACAGAACAGTTTGGATCCTGAAAATGTAAATACATACAGTTGAGCCTAAATTTCTTAAAAGTAAATATATACCTTCATTTTTATCTATAGGGAGAAAAATCTGTGTTTCTTTTGGAAAAAAAAAAAAAAAAACAAACATGTTTAGAATAGCAAAACGTTCTCTTAACAGAAACAACCACCCATATAGCATCCCTGCAAAACTCTGGCCTTTCCCAGCAATCTCTTCAAGAGCTGAGACAGAAAGGTATTCCCTCCTTTCACTCTGAAAAACATTTCACATTTGTCTGTCAAAAATGTATTTTGATAGTTAAGAAATTCTGTTGTTGTTGTTATGGCAATATGACAGCAAAGAATCTAACTCTGCTTAACCTTGTTATTTTAGAGGAAGAGTATGTTTACACAGCAGCAGCAGCAAACTGCAGCATGTGAATACTTCTGTAGAAAAAAATGAAGCAATATTGCAACAATCCAGAGACTGATCCAAATTTCACACATGCATTTATTGAACCAAGTTTACTTTTTGCGAACTCAAAAATATTTAACCTTGGTTCAGAGGCAATCCCGCAAGTAACACTGCTCAGTGGAGACCCTGAACAATCTGTACAGTTTACTGTTAAATATATTATTCATTTTAAAATATACTACAACTTGTTTATGACATGGAAAGATACACGATAAAGGGACTGAACAACACAGATTCATTTCAAAATTAGATGCACAATGAAACGTTAAGAATATTTAGATGCTCTCACATACAAACAAGCTGCTAACACTTCATTACTATCACCAAAGACCTACCAATGAAATGCTTGACACCAATTCTCCATCCTCTACTACCACTCAGCTCCTTTGCTTTACTGAGACTGACAATATTCAATTAGTATCAGTAATTTTCCTCCTTTTTTGCAAACCCTTTCCTTCTCCACTCCTGCTTTAAGCTGAAGATGCCACCCTGCTGTTCACAAAATGCACTGGAACATGGAACTGACCTTTTTTGAATTTGCCACCAATCGTTGATTTAGGAGACAAAAGACATTTTGTTCTTTCGCATGCCACTGAGATGGAGAATCTGCTTTTCTCCTTCCATTCTGCAACAAAAGTCTGGAAAAGTGCTTCGTCGCTTGCTACATCAATAATAGTGAAACTTTCAGCACTTAAGGGAACGAGTGGAAAAACATCCTGAGATAGCTGCAGTGAAAAGCCTTGGTCTATACTGGAATCATCTTTTATCTCATCAGTCTCAATTGGGTCTACACTCCCAAGATTGACCTGGAGTGTTTTTACCTGCTGCTCTGCATTGCCCTTGCTATTCTGCTGTGGCTGAATCAGCAGCCCTTCATTCATGCAGGCGACTTGTCTCTTCCTTGCAGATTTCACAGAAAGAGAAACAGAACTCCTTGGAAAAAGCTCTTTAGGGGGTGTTGGAGGAATAAACCCATTATTACTATCTGGTGGAGGACAGGATGTTCTGTTGCTTCCCTTAAGTGGAAGTGTTATACAGTCTGTTTTATGAAGATCCAAGTTCTCCGTTTTGTTTTCTTTAACCTTGAAAGAGCTTTTCAAATCCTGGCAAGTGGGCAAAGGCTCTGGCTGACAACAGTCAGATTCAAAAACTGGATCTGGCTCTTGATTAACACTAGGAGCAACTAACTTTCCTTTCAAACAGGAGCTTACTGAAACTGGTTCAATGCCTGAGGGACTAGGCCATTTATCTAATACATCCTGCAATCCTGGGCTTAGTTCAAACGAGTGTTCAGTCCACACCACTGGATGGGTTTTCTTGTCTAAAGCTTGCTGGCTTCTCTGGAGCTTTTCACCTTGATCTCCTACTAGTTCCTTTGGTCTGGAGTCTTTGTTACAAATCACTGGGTTTCTTAATCCTGACTGAGCATGAAATGTAGAAGGAAGATCTTCCAGAAAAAATGGGGAATTTGCATGATCTAAAACTTCAGCTATTAGATCAGAGAATGCCAGAGACACATCATTACACTGCGCAGGATCCTCATGCTCTTTCTGATTGCCACTGACATCAAATTTATTCTGAATAGGTCTTAGGTTCTGCAAAAGACCATCTGGAGGAAGCATAGMCTCTTGCTTCTCCACATGGTCCTTTCTGTCAGCTTCTGTGATGTGAACAGCTGAAAGGTTGCTGACATTACTGAAGCTATCATCAAACAGCAAGCTATCGCTCATATTCAGGCTTGTTTCGGGGACAGGGTGGCATTCTACTTGTACAATGTGCTCCCTACCAAAAGGGGAGGTTGCTTTATTAAAGTCTTTAGACACACTCTCCCCTTTCACTGAACTTTGGGTCTGGTAATCTTGTAGAAAACTGTGTAGCTGGGAGTCGGTCACTGAGAAATTGCTTTCTTTAAGGCAAGGTGCAGATTCTAATTCCTTCACTACGGGCTGTAAATTATGGCCTCCAGACTCCAAAACTTTATTACTGCAGTGCTGAGCTGTGTTTTTTGTAGTGTTATTTGTTGTGATAAGACTCGATAAGCCCAGTTTCCTAACTGTTGCAGCCAGCCCCTCATCAGTAGCATTCTCAGTCCGTGAAGTGCTTAGTTTCTTGGAAATTTCCTGCCGTGGTATTGCTGCCAGCTCTGAACCTTGTATTCCCTGCTGTCCTGTGATTCCAGCTGCTCCCTCCTGTTTTATTATCATCTCAGTTTGAGTATCCAACTGGAAGCTGTCTTCAAAGTCCCGAGAGTCAGAAAACAGATCAAAGGATGGACCATTCTGAACATCATCTGCATTGCAAACACCTCTGGATTTTACTAGAGAGTCTTTCAGAAAATCCTTAGGATGACTGTTGGCTTTCTGCAGTGCTCCAGCTTGTAACAATATTCCATTGGGCTTTTCGCTCCCATTTTTGCCACCATTCTGAATCTGAATATGGCAGGATTTATCCTCACCAGGACAAAAATGCACAGGCTTCCGTATCCTGCTGCCACTATGGACATGTCCATTTCCAGAGCAGCTAGCAGTTWTATTACAGTGACCTGTGTCTAAAGCCATCTGCTGCTTACCAATCATCACCTCAGCACAACTAGCATCTGTTTGCATTTTATTAATTTTATTCTGCTTATCATCAGTACTTTCATTTCTCTGTGTCCTAGCACTACCAGGTATTACTAGACTTTCTACAATATTATGTGTCTCCACATTGATGTGTGGAGTGCCCTGCAATGTAACAGGTGCCTGAAAACATGCTCTCCCCTTAGGCATGCCTTCATTAGTGGTGGTAGGCTCTGCAAGTAATTCTTCCATTTTATCTTTCCTCCCAAGATTAATTTCCCCCATCTGTATAGAATTTGAGACTTTATGAGTTACAGACCCTGTTTCCATGAATTCCTTATTATTTTGGTCTGAAAAAAAAAAATCTTTAGAGATGGTGGGGTGGAAAGCAGGTGGCTTTTGTATGTCTATGCTAAGCATATTTGAATCTTCAAGAAGTGACTTCTGCAGTTTTGAAGCAGTATTTTTGTTCCTAGTCCCGTTTAAATGCATGTCCGTACTTTTTATCAATCTAGAGGCTGAAGACTTTGTTCTCAATGGTGGTGTTTTCCCTTGTTCAGTAGGGAGTTCTGGAATTGCTCTCCTGGAATCCGTCTTGGTTTTGACCAGAGAAATTCCTTCTACATTTTCATTATCTCTGCACATGTTTGGCCGTTTTCTAGCACTGTACACAATATCAGCATTGCCTTCCTCTGCTCGAGCCTGTCTCCTGCCTGGGACTTCAGACTCAACTCTGGAGTTTTCTGTACTACCACTTAGTCGCCTTTTATATCCCTTTTTAATATTTGATAAGTTTCCAGTATGAGAACCAAGGCCATTACAATGTTGAACTCTGCACCCTTTTTTGTTTAACATCCTAGAAGACTCAGAAGACTGCTCTCCATTTGATCTACGTAGTCTGTCTTCCAGTTCTGACTCACTGCTGATCATAGAGGATGTATCAGGCTCGAGAAAAGACTCTGGGTTCCACTGCACTCCCATCAGTGCCAAATCCTGCTGGAGAAGTCCCCTGGCTTCCTCCACAATGAGGGAAGCTGCTTCTCTTTCGGTTAAGCCTTTCATTCCAGCCATCCAGATGCTGCGCACAGTCCGACGCTCCTCTGCTGATTCTTCATCTTCATCCACAGCCCTACGAACACTATGGGAAATGTAACAGACAGATGTAAACATCCATGCAGAAAACAACAAACGACACAAGGAGCTGGCACTATTCTGCTCCACTCCCATTTCAATTAGCTTCATAGCTTCCTAGCTTCACAGAAGCACTATATCCAAAATACAATGCACTTAATAGGCAATAACTATTTCAGTTTTCTATATGTGAATTGATGTCGATGAAAGATATTACTGGCTGCAYACCCCAGAAGCATTCCCAGGTTTCTGTGTCCAAACATGTACCCCAGATAAGTCCCAACTCCCTACTAGGGCAAGATCCAGGTCTGAATCAATCCTCCTCCATGCACTGTTTTCCAAAGAAAGGAAACTTCAGGAACATGAACCAGACAGGTGTCATGGCACAGTCCAACAGGTACTCGATCAAGGAAGCTTGTCATTGCACTAACATGAAAATCACAAGAGAATTTCCAATGATATACAGTAATAAATCATCAACTCATTTGATCATATGGTGGCGCTGCCTTTTAGAGGCAGCAAAAGGTCTCCAGAATGCATTAACAATTCACCCAGGACTAAACAGTGCATTGAAAAGAGGAACAAGAAGAAAATTCAGGTGTCACAAATTTATGCTGCAAATAAAAGATGTTTCTATTAATTTCAAAATAATTATGGAATGACTGTGATCAGTCAGAGACCTACAAGTTATTTCTAACTAACGTTTGGCACCAAGTCCCAAAAGGTTGCCATATTTCATTACAGGTTTCATCCTGTAATCCTTCACCTTACAAACAAACTCCTTTACTTGACTTCTGGACTTACTGATTTCTCACCTTTTGAATGGTACTGAATTCTTCAGAGCAGTTGCCACATCATCAGGACTGGCTTTAGCAAGATCAGCCACTGTGATAAAGCCAGCATTGTAAAGCATCCTAGCACGATGTGCATTCAGCAAAGACACTCGTACCAGGTCACAAAGCTCCCTATGAACCCCAAAAGTGAGACGGCTCTGGAACTGAGAGAGCAACAGCTCCATGTTGTGCCAGCCCAGTCGATTACAGAAAACCGTTACCATTCCTGGAACACAGAAGTTACATCAATGTTTTAACTCCAGCTCCAGTTCTACTAAGCTGGATCCATTTTTCCCCCCTCATCTGAATAGGCATTCACTTTACATTTCTCACCTTCCCACTACTTACAGAAACTAACTCATGTTTATTATAACTATGACTAGGAGCTGGTCTCGCAGAACTCAACTTAATCTAGAATTAACTAGTTTATCAGTGGTGAGGTAGAAATTCTGAATGACAACTGCTTTTCTGAAGACGCTAATCTTGAAAGTGTGAAGCACATGCATATCTTGTAACAGGATTCCTGTGAGCCAAACACACTGAAGAAAAGAAGACAGAAAAAATAGTGATGAGAAGAAGAAGAGAAGCCACAGATCTTTGAGGAAAGCCGGCACTGATGTCCATAAGATCAGAACTTGGCCTGCAGAACTTCAGTTACTGAGAGTACCATAGGAGGTAGCAAAGCCTGTGATAAAGGTTACAACTGCAGTCCCCAGCACATGGGAGGAGGAAAAAAGAAGGGAAAAGACAGTTTATTACTCACACATTGCATCTACAGAATATGAAAATAACTGAAAGACATGGCATCCCTCACTATTTTTATAGTGATTACAGAATACAACTTTTATCATATCTCTTAACTATATGTCACATCAACAGTTCATTTTACTTCCCAAATTACTTTTGTTCCTGCACTAATCTACCTGATTGCTGAAAATGATTAACACTGGGAATAGAGAATTATGCAACTGCTACAACAAAAAGTTATTTATACTACCAGAATTAATTTAAACTACTCTGCATCAGTTGGTGTGACCTTTTCATTTTGGGGCTTTGACTCATGCCGCAACCCACACATAGGCTTTCACAAGTTGAGCTAAAACTGTCTTAAAAATTGAAGACCCACTTATGGAGTAATGGAGGACTTGGGCAATAGAAAAAAAAATATCTTGGTCACAGGATGGGCTGTTACTTCTACTCCTACACAGCCCTCTTAAGGAAGTTAAGTTAAAGGTGACAGCTATCTGACCTCTTGTTATCTGGTGATAAATGACACAGAAACTACTCTCTCTGTTTTGAAAACTATAAACTTATATTTTCTGGCCAATTAACTTTGCAACCAGGAGAAACCCATGCTAAGTCTTAGAGACCCCAAACCTTATCCATGCTGAAAGGTACTCTTTCCTGATAGAGCAAAGCTTCAGAACGGACTTGTACTTAATTTCCATGCTTAGTATTGAACAAACTATATTCCTGCACAGTACACAGATGATTTCCACAAACCTCAGCATGCTACAACACTGCTTGATTCCACTCAGCTGGCTCCCTTCCCACAGCACACTCTGTGGTTCCCTCTCAAAGCAGGGGCAACCACAGATTAAGCTATAAAGCTGGAAGTGGTTTTACAAGACTGATTGCTGTTAGTACCACACTGTGGTATCTTATCCCCATATCTGGAAAGAAAGAAAAACAGACTAGCCTAAGACTCCTGGGGGTTTTTTGCCCAGACAACTCACCTGCATAGGTGGCAGCAGACTGCTGCAAGGATTGAAGCTGGCCACGACTACAGCCATATTTCTTGGTCATATCCTTTAAGGGAACCTCACTGATTAAATCCACAAGGGCAAGACTGGTGAAAAACCTGTAGAAAAAGTACACACGGAAATAAAAATCATCATCCAGGGCACGTTAGTGTACATGGCAAAATGCACCGTGATAGCACAGAACAGAATGGTACTATAGCATAGCACACAAAAGAAACAGGGAGGATGGCTTCCAAAAACATCAGCACAAACATCTTGTGCCAGCAGTGTTCTCAGTCCAGAGCAGACCAGGTCCAGGTTCTCTGAGCTATCAGCTCACTCAGCAAGAGAGCCAGTTCCTGAAAACACAGAGCCTGTCCCCTCCACATGTTATAGCCTCTAGTCTTCGCACGTTCACACCCATTTGTGGCTACCTTTTGTGGATGGCCATTTGTCTATGCTGTTTCTCTGTTTTAGCTATGATTTTGCCCTTTACAGAGCGAGCCAGAAAGCCTTCTTCAATCCCCACCAGCTCGGCCACACGTTTCATTGAGGCAGGCAGCTTCTCCCATAAGCAGAAAAACTGGTACCAATCAATTGTGGTCCACTCCTCATACACTGGGGTGATCTAAAGAAAATAAGACAATACAAAAAACTATTTCAGAGAAACAAACAGAACAGAGCTCTGGGAAAACAAAAATACAGCCTAGGGAATGTGGTTAGAGCATCCTTCGCACTACTCTGAGGCACTGAGTCATAACCATGTACCCTGAAGAAAGTAAAAGCTCTTCTAACCTAGTTTTTCTAATATTTGTACTGATGAGATCTGACTCATACGGGTACTTTAATGATTAAACAATTTGGAATCTTTGTCAGATTGCTCCCTAAATCCAAGCCACTATAAGATTTTTAAGTTGCATCTTTATTCTCCTTTAACAAAACAAAACTTTAGTCTTTTTTTAACAAAACTGACAGATCTATCAGCCTCTTAAAACCCCTAGCAACCACACTAACCACTGCCACGGCATCTGATAAAGCAGGACGGAATATAGATTTTGCCAGAACTCACTGAAGCTTTCATTTACCTGGAGCACAAGAAATCTCAGCTTTTATTAACACTAACAAAAAAGCCATCCAGAGCACTCACACACTTTTAGACAGAAAACCAATTCTGTTATCATTCAGTCAGCACAGAGTCAGTTTCAGTATGAAGAGGCAAAATGTCTTCATATCTGTATCGATATACTGCAAGATTAATTATTTTGAAATAACTAACAGTTGTTGGGGAACATTTAACATAACACAGAATACCAGATGCCTACGTAGTTGTAAATCATCCATGCCCCCTTCATCTGCTGAGAAGAACAAGAGTTATTAAGGTGGGGGATTGTCTTTTGTTGTTTGTTGGGGGTTTTTTTGTTTGTTTTTGTTTTGGGGKTTTTTTTTCTTTTTTTTTCTTTAAAGAAAACTCTTTTCCTAGCCTAGCAAATACTTGTTTTAATCAACTTTCCTGAAATACAAGGTCTTGGAATTCAGTCTCATATTTGTACAAGTAAAAGATTCAAGCCTAAGAGAATGAAAAAGCATTATAGCAGATAATTTCCCTGTAGCCCATTAAAAAAAAAAAAAAAAAAAAAAAAAAAAAAAAAAAGCCCACCAAAACTAAACACACCTTCGGCCTTGAAAATGAACAGACTTGCAAGAAAGTGTTTTAGGCTAGCTTAATGGAAGAGAATCTCAGGAACATTTTATTCAACAGTGTATTTGATTTAAAATAAAATTAGACAAGCTGCTGCAATTAAAAAGTAGAGGGTAAAAAAAAAAAAATATATATATATATTGCCATCACTGTGTCTACCCCAGAACATGAACAAAATTAATCCTTGGAAAAAAATTCACCAGTGCATAACACAAAACAGTCCACCTTGCCTAGTAGAAATAGAACAAAATACAATGTGGTCCTCTAAAACAGAGATATGGGTACATATAGGACACTAGTAGATCCAAAAAAAAAAAAAAAAAGAAAGAGAGCACACATGTAAACACTACACTCACTAAAATATCATATACGCTTTTAAAAAAAAAAAAAAAAAAAAAAAAAAATCGTATCACTATCAGCCAATAACTAGGTTAATGAACACAGCAAGCAGAGACAGGCACCCTCAATCTCTTGCCTCCCCCTGTCCCCTAGCTCAACAACTCCTGTAACAGCAAGCATTTTCTCCTTGGAGTGAACATTTTTTTTTCAGACACAATGCCCAAATTTCACCTTTGATTTATCAGCCTGGTAAAGAGAATACACTTTAWACTTAAGGAGGCTAAAGACAACTGTCAAATTTCAGATGATGATTGCACGATGGGCCTCTAGCAGCCATGAATCCTAAGACGTTCACTGCAACACCATCTTGTTTCCTCACTAATCTTCACAGGTTCATGGCTTCCTCTCCAAAGGTCTTAAATAGCATTGCTTAGCTTTTTAAGTGTACATGCACATAAATCTTGACAAACTTTGGGACACTTTCCCCTCAAAAGATTTATCATGCTCCTTCCTTTAGCCCTGGCAGCATCACCAGGAAAGTAAACTAAATCAGAGATTAATTTCACTGTTACTGAACCGAAGAGAGGCCCACCCATAGGAAGAAAGCAGTGTAGTTCTCTGAGGCTTTTTGTAGGCAAAATAGATGCTAAAACCCCAAAAGTTTTCTGAGGCTCCAAAAGTAATCTGAGATGCAGCCTACTGATCCCAAACACACAACAAAACCAATTTGTTTCATCAACTTCCAAGCGTCTCAGAAAAATTACTATTAACCTACACCCAAAACTTACAAAGTTCTGAAATCTTTCGAAGTCAGGAGTGACAAAAATGGGCGTATATGGACATGCAGCATCAACAATAGAACTATGGGAACGGACTAGTCCTGAAGAACATTCAATTTAGAAACGTTTCTTCATTAAGGATGAGCTAAGTAAAGCACAAAAAAAACCCCCTATGTTCATGGAGCCCTCAAGAACTCCACACTGTGCTTTCTCTCCTTTCCTTAGTTTTGGCAGTACAAAATACAACACACAGAATGAGGAACCTACCAAATAGACAATGTGCAGATCATTCTCCAGAACAAAGCTTTTCATAGCTCGCTGCAGGTCAGCAAAGATTTCCATGGCTTCAGTTGGTGAAAGAGAAGAGGAAAGAGTAGCTGAGCCAAGATGTGTTGGATGATACACCTTTGCTGTTTTAAAAAAA
>JAYKAV010000389.1:62407-103174 GCA_035582835.1 Phoebastria nigripes | reverse complement strand
ACAGAGAAACATTTAAGTGCAAGTTTATATCTCATTTGCAGGTTGCAATGTATTTAATATATATCAATTCTGCTAACTTTTCCCAACTGCTTTTTCAAGAAGAAATAGCATATTTCTCCATTCTGAAGACAGGAGAATGGAAAAAATAAAAGGTTTAGACTTGCCTAAGTCTAAACTAGCCTTTTTCAGAGGTCAGATCACAAGCTTGCATCCCTCCAACTACTCGGACTAACAGCTGYGATAACTATTTGAACAAAAAACACTGGAATCCCGTCTGCCATCCTGCCTAGGAGTTATCATTTTGAGTATTTCTTTCTTAGAAACACCAAATATCTCCTATCATCTTTTCTTAAAAAGAGATACAAATTAACCTGTAATAGGGATTCTTACTATTACTGCAAGCGTCTCATCCTTAGCCATTTTAAGAAAATAGCCAAAATCAGGAAAAAGTGCAACCATGTACACCAAGCAGTTCTAGAAGAGACTTGCACTCTCTTAGAACATACTGGTTCTTCTTCAGAAAGACAAAAATCATAGTCTACAGTTAACGTGCACAAATCCTGTAGTAAAAGTATGCCTTGTTTAAAGATATTTTGGGAATTTGTAGGCTAGGATGCATCAGTCTTAGAGGCGATGTGCAGAGAGAGGCCTTCCAAGAAGAACACGTGCATGCAAAAAATGTTAAAGCAGGTATAAAGATACCCTCTAGAAAGCTAAAAAATTCTTGACACATATGATTCTTTAAAAACAAAAACGCGCAGAAGTCCTCATTATAAAGTTACACTGAACATCTACCCAGCTGCAGAAGATATAATGATTCAAAACTGCTAACTGCAATCACTGGGAAGAACACCAATGTTACCTTTCGCATCATTGCCGGAGTCCAGAACCTGAATGAATTCATTTTCCAGCAGCCATGCCACACAAGCCTCAATAGGTGCAGTCTGCGCTTTGTCTTGTGCTTTCTCATTTCCCCACTTGCTTTCTTTCAAGCTGGATGCAAGAAGAGTGCAAGAAGCGTAGGTCTGCACATCATCTGGAGTGTTGGCCACTCCCCCCACTATGATCTGTTGAAGAAAACTACTTGTTCATATCACCGGAGAAGCAGTAGGATGGAACATGAGATCAGAGAATCAAAGAGACTGATCCATCAGATACCTAAGTTTTAAAGAACCAGTATGAGAGGGGAACATGAGGCAAAGCAACTGCCAACCTTTAAGGCCTTTTCTTGGCAAGAAGTTAGACACCTTAGGTAGAAGTAAGAGGACTAAACTATGGGAAAGAATGAATTATAAAATCTTATTTTGATAGCGGACATACACATAGTAGCAAATTAGATTTGCGACTAGCCCTAGGCATTTTGCTTAGCCAACATTGTGAAATACTTTTAAAAGGTTAGAATACAAACTGCAATTTTCTGAAGACAAAAAGCAAACCAGGGAGGAGGAGTTCTCCTAAGGTTCTTCTGCATACTGAAGTTTTCTCTTAATAAATGTGAATGCTATACCCCACCATTGTTTTCCTGATTGAGAGTGATTTTTTTTCCCCTTGGATTTTGTTTTCGTTTTGTTTTTCACATAACTGCTTTTTCCTTGTGAGTCATTTCCATGCGTGTGTCTTCCTTGAGATAGCAAGGTGTTTAACTAAAAACTTTCTTTCACAGTTTCAATGGATTTTTTTCATGTTATAGAGCAACACCACCAGAAAGGAACCCCCATCTTTGAGATAGCTTTTATGTAGAAAAATGCATTTAGAAATTCCATTGGTCTGCTAAAAATTCAAAACCTGTGGAATCACAACCAAGTGCTAAGTATCACAGCAGTTTTCACAAAAGACAGTAGGAATAGTACAGCAAACTAACTGTAATTAAAAAGTCTAAGCTCAGTTCAAGCCCAAAAGCAACTTTGGAAAAGGAGGTAAGCTCACCCATGTGGAATAACACCCTTTTGGTCCTTTTTACTCCTGTAGGAACCCTACAGAGGAGGGCAGGCTAGAGGGAGCGAATAGGGTACCACACCTGTTTGTTCACGAAAAATGTATTTACAAAATTTCAATCATTTCTGTGCAAAAGAGGTAGATAAGTTGAGGGGGGAAATAAGGGACTCCACAAGGTTCTACAAATGTCATTATGGCCTAATTCAGTCTACAAAGCCTCTGGGATCAGTAATGTACAAGCATCTCCCAGTTAAGACTGCCAGGTTACACTCGAAGTTTAAGAATTACACTTATTTATGCCTGCAGTTTGAGTATATCTAAATGCAAAAGCAAAGCTTAGTAACTCTTGTTTGACTGTGCTCACATCCTGATCTGCAGCAAGCAGAGACTGAAATGTATCAAACAAAATGCTGAATAATGAAGCAAGCTGGCAGACCCAAGTAATTTTCTTCTGAAGCTGCTTGGGTTGACAAGGGAGGAAATGGAAGAAAAAGAAAGTGCACAGAAAACATTTGATGGTGTCACAAAAGAAACCATCCTACAATTACAAGAGTGCAAGCACAGTTCTAATTCCTCTCCACATGTCCTGTACCTCAAGTATTGCTCTTTTCATGCTAGAAGCAACACCTTCCCCTTCTCTTCTAAGCAAACAACTGCGAACAGGCTTGAGAGATCCCTGAAGCAGAGCAGTTCCTTTTGATCTTTCTGATGGCTTGCAAACTAAAATGCTCTCGCCTATAGGAAAAGAAAAAACAACAACAACAAAAAAACCAAACAAAAAAACATTAATGACCTTAGCATTGCATCTTAGCACTGTAATAGCTACATACAGTTCATCAAGGACATATTCTTGGAATGGAAAACTGTAAGTATTTTTTAAAAAGCTGAATAAAAAACCTTTGCAACCTTGAACAGTGTATATCCATTGCTATGTAAGAACTCCACAGATGCGTAATACTTAAGAATGAAAAGCTCAGAGCAGGACAAACTTCAAAGTTACATTAGGCTGGTCAGGGTCTTGCCAAAGCAGCTAAGGAGCTTCCATAGCCTCTCTGTGCATCTGCTTTGCTGCTGAACCACTCTCGCTTCTTGTTCTGAAATTGACTAGAACTATAATATACAGTGGCATCAATTTTTCTCCTGCACTACCATCATTAAACTGAAAAGATTCTCAAAAGCAAGAAGAAAACATAAAGGCTGCACAGCACTTTGACAGTTTGTGTTAAGTCAACCAGCTTCCACTCCTAAAATGAAATAACACACATACCAAAGTAATTCAGAAATCCAAAGTTATTAATCTAAGTAACTATGCATTCTCTGAACTTTCATATATGCGCATATATATACACACACACAAAAAATATTAAGTATCCTGAATGGTTTCCACTGAAAGTGCATCTAAATATACCTTACCTTAAAATTCTCTATCAGACATTGTTAAGTTAATTCCTAACTACTGAAATTCTGCAGGAGACAAGAAAGGACCCACAGCCATGAAACAAAAATAAAAATAATGGGCCAATTCCTTTAATGAGATAATAGTACAGACTACCCATGGAAAATGCAGTGGTCACATAAAAGAGATTTTTTCAACAAAGCCATTACAGAGAAATTAGGTCCCTGGGAGACCTAGCTAGTTAGAAGCTTTGCCAACTGGCACAGGATAAATGAATTATGGGTAGGACAAGCTTGCCTAAGAAGAGAGCATTAGATTTGGATTAGCTGGACAGTAAATATCATGATAAGTTTATGATAACTTGTTAAGATTTAAGTGCACGTAGTCTGGACACCAAGGTAATTTCATTAGTGGGTATCTTAGTAAGATCCTAGGAATGTTAAGTTATGATAAAACCATAGCCGTGGTAATGCTACAGTAATTAGCAAATTCAGAGGTAATGAAAACACAACTGCACTTAAATTTAATGAACAGAATAAATACCACAAATGTAGTGTAGGTGAGTAACTGAATACAGCTTAAACATGATTACATAAATTAATTACAGGATGAAAGACGTGCTCAGAGGATGCATGAAACTTTTGACATCTGTTGACCATGTACTTTTGCCAGAGCCGAGAGTACAGAARATAAACTGCCTGTAAGCATTGTTTTGTGAAAGCAAAGCTTATTTTGATTTTAGCAGTAAAGAACGTTCACTCATTTCATATTTGGGTTCTGACGTGACCTACACTTCCCTCTAAAAACTTTGACTCTTCAGTGTGATAAATCTAACAGAAGATGGGTATCCACTTGGCTCTACGTTATCTGACAGTCATTCAAGACTTGGGGGGAAAACCCTTTCCCAAGATGCCACTGAGAACTTCAAGCCAGTAACTGCAACCTAGCAAACAGTAAAAAAGAAAAAAAAAAATAAAAGGAGGGGGGGGGAGCTAAGCTGTTCTAAGATCCCTTATTCATTTCAGATGAGAGGGGAAGTGTAGGTTAGCATCAGACTAGACAAACACCAGAAGACTCTGGCTATCTAGGCATAAAACTCCATTAAAAGCAAAAAAGGCCCTATTATATTTCTAGGTTTTGTTCAGTGATATTGAACAGTTTTACCTATTTCACCTTGGGAACATGACAGTTTTGATGAGTGCAAAAATAATCCAATTTCATTTTCTAAAATGATGTTTTTAAATTTCCATCAAATCAGAAAAAAAAAAATTAAAAAATCAAAACCTGAAACAATCCAACACTACAATGTTGGGGGAGGGGGGAAGTGAAGGAAATCAACCCAACAGCATTTATCTTTTGTCTGTCAGCTAAATTTCATATCTACATAAGGCATTTTTTCCAGCTGAAGTTGCTGTCCTCCAGTCTCCCTACTCTGTGAAAGAGTAGCAGCTGGTAATGTGGCTTTATGTTCTCATCCAAAAGATTCTGTGGAGTGGAAAAAAATGGTACATTCATGAAGCTCATCAGCATAAAATCAACTGCTTACTGTGCAAAACACAGTCACATCAGAACTGTTAAAAAAGGGTACTAATTATTGTAACTTGAAAGGGAAAAAAAAAAAAGAAACTTCAAGGAAAAATGTAATTTTACACCTGCCAGCTACACTGAAGTGACAAAGTCTGGAAAATTTCAAAATACAGCATGCAGCTGCCCTTTTCTTTAACACATAGGGATAGCTCACAGAGATATAGGTCGTAAAATGCTCTGTTGCTATGCTACTCTGGCAAAAATAGAAAGTTATGTGTAAGAACTGTCTGCTTACACAGGGTTCCAGCAAGCACCAATCAAACCATCAGTAGGGCAAATCCCACTTCCCGCTTCTGTTGAACCTCTTATTTTCTATTGTGTTTAAACTTGTATAATACAATTTTTCCAACTATCGTCCATGAAGATAAATTTCCATTGCAAATTAAAATAATGGGCAGGATTCTTTTGTTGAACATCAATCAGTGCTGCTCTGTATGCATGAGGACACCATATTATCCATGAACTACTGTTCATATTTCCCTGTCTCTCTGTCATATTACATTCAAGATCCATAAAAGTTATGGTTAAGTTTAGTGGAAGTTTAATAAATCCAAATCAGAACTTCAGACAACACAAGAAGTTTGTCAAATTATGGTTGTAGACTTCAAACGCATTTCTTACATTTTAGGCCTGTTCAATGAGAGTTTACTTAAATTTTCTCACTGAAACTGTAAACACTTTAGTAAACTGACCATGGATCACAGAAGTAAGGCAAATGAACAGAGCCTTAGAACCTAACAAGAATTCAAAGGAGAAAATAGCCCGTTCCTGAAGTAACGGACATGTAAATACCAAACTAAGTCTCATGCAGTGAAAAGAATCCCCTAGGAATTACAATTTTTTCTCCATTAATACCAAACAAATTCATCTTGATTAACTTAATCATACTGAATACCGAAGGAATTCATCATGATTAGTCACTAATTGCAAAGCGCTGCCCTGGATTTAATCAGGTTAACACCGTTCTTAGAGAATGTTAATAAAGCCTCTACTTACCCTCTGTGTCTACTCCTTTCCTGCCAGCCCTTCCAGCCATCTGCTTGTAAGTGAGAATGTCCAGCAGTTTGCCACCAAACATGGGAGTTCGTATAATTACTCGGCGTGCAGGCAAATTCACTCCAGACGAAAGCGTGGAGGTTGCTGCTAGGACTCTAATCAAGCCCTGGCGAAAGGCTCCTTCAATGATGTCCCGTTCATCAAAAGTAAGACCTGAGGAGAGATGACTTTTGGCAAGGGCAGTAATGGGGAGACTGCGTTTAAGAGCTAATAATATTACTGTCAAGCAAGGGGAAGAACAAACAAACTTAACGAACATTTGCCATTCAGTGTTAGGAACTAGAGTCGCAACACTACCTCAGTTAACTTCTTTCGAACCATAAGTGAAGCAAAATTTCACCATTAAGTTTTCATTATTCAATTGACAGCAATAGTTATCAACTAGCTTTTCTAAGGTGCTTGTACGCATTGTAGCAAGATGAACAACTATTTACTACATATCTACATGCACTGCAAGTAAATAAATAAAGAAATAAATAAAATAAAAAGAAGAAAACTGGATGTAACAAACACAGTAGGGAACTAGGATTTAGTCATTTGCCATCCTGACCCTGGAATCTTTCTTCATTGTTTCCATTCTAGGTTACAGGTCTAATATGTATCTTTCTACATTACCTTGAGGGTTTCAGGCCAATTTTATTCTTGAGAAAGAAATCCACACTCTATAAGCATTTGGAATTATTCCCCCTACATAGTCAATGCCATAGCTACTGTTCTCTCTTCCAGAGTCAGTCCTTTCTCTCAGTTGATATACACTATTACCTGCTTAAGTAAGAAATAAAAGATCTAGCCAGACGCGTTCGCGGCACATGCTCCTTTTATTTTTATTTTCATTGTTATACTTCTTCTATTTACTCATCTACTTCAGTATTAAGTTGAGGAAAATTGCTCTGAAATACTCTGGCAGCTTTAGGGACAACTTGAAAATGCTTGGGCTGCAAATCAGCTAATTTTTCAGGCATTTCACAAAAAAAAAAAGTAAGTTTTATTTTAAAAGTTGCTGTTATCCAACACAACAGGGAGAAAATTTATCATAACAATTAGTGAATTAAAGTCTTCGGCCACAATAAAAGAATTTCAAGTTTACCTCTAACTGTGAGATTCTCAAAGCATTTTAATTCAGTCATAATCTACAGAAGGCTTCAAAAAGCAACTGGTAATTTGCTGGTAACTACAGCAAAAAGAACCCATATGACTTGACCATTACAGAATTCAAGACCAAGATATTCAGGAATACCTGCATGATGAAATGCCACTCCCCATGGCAAAGTACGTTGGAGCACAGAGTCCAGGCCTGCGATAGAACGCTTTAGCTGATGCAGAACCTCATCGAGCTCTTCTCTGTCCACAACAACTGGGGAAAGGGCTGAGTTTTTTGCAGAACCTTGAGAGACAAAATATTTTTATAGTTTCTACTAAAATTAATTTTCATTAAAGGCACTGTGCATACTACAGTCTTCTATTAAGTACTTTTCTCTTACTCTCAGCCTGTTGCAAACTGTAGAATTCCCTGGCAATGATGTCTGCCAGCTTCTCACACCAGTTCTTGGATGGACAGAAAAGCAGGACTGAATGGCCATCACAAACAGTCTCATAACACAGGCTCACAACATGGTCTTCATCTCCCTGAATTGAGACAAAATATTTTCAGTGCACTCACACTGAATGGGGTTTGTAAATGCTGTCATTCTTCTGTGTCACAGTAGGAATCTTCTACTTCAAGTAAGAAAGAGGAGCAAACAAAGAAGATGGAGCACTGTTATCTCAGCTTCTGTCTTGCTTTAGGAAGTCCAAGCACTAGTATGACCACATTGTTGAGGACAGCCCTAGACCTACCCATGAATAAATCTAATGTTTTACATCTTGTTTTCATAAATCTGTTTCTGAATGAAGGCCACACAGTGCACAAAAAAGATCACTGCAACCTCCATGTCGTGGCTAACAGCAGTGGGGAAGAACTAAGAAGAGCCCCGAGGGAAAACATCCCTTTACAGCAACGCAGGAAGACTTATCAACTAGGATGTCTGAACTAAAAGCATGAGATGCAGTAGTCTGAGCATCGCCAATAACATGCATCCAGCAAGCACTGCTGACCAAAGACTGCAAGTGTTCAGAGCACAGTGGAAAGCTTTTATGGATACTTATATGGATGTGCACGGAAAACCCTACTGTTTACAGCTTGCCCTTTTGGTTTTAAGATCCTAAGAGAGTTCCTGCAACTGATCTGCTTTGCTTGGCTAAGCCAGATTCTCTTCCAGCAAGCAGGCCAAAGGAGGAAGAGAAAAAAGGTAGGTGTACAGTGAGAAATAAAAAGCACTGAAATGCAAATGAAAACAGGGGAGCAGTGGCAGGAACTGCATATACACATCAAAAGCTTGGTAAGGATTCAGCCAAATTCAGCAGAAGTGGTGAGGTCAAGTTCCCTTTCCTGGTCCAGTCTGAGGCACAGAACAGAAGTCTGAAGGTCCAGTGATAGATTTCAGGCCCAAGAGGATTACCTGGTCTTATAAAATAAGCCAACTCCCTTAAACTGTTGAGTCATAAGGCTAGTTTAGCTCTTTCTCTCACTTAATTTAGTACCTATCCAAAGCAACTACTTCAAAAAATATCCAGAAAAGGAGATGCAACATCACCTTCTCAATACGAGCATATAAAAGCAAGCTTCCAGATATTCTTGTCACAATCATTTCCTTTTGTTTCTAGGATCCTTTTTCTTTGCTGTGCCACCATGCTACTGACAACAGAATGTTTGTGCACAATGAGAACTGAGTGCAAAACATTCCAAAATATTGCTGGCATTCAGCCCATGTTGTCCAACTACTACACTAGTACTACACAAAGCAGTTGAAAGGACTGGGGAGAGAATTCACCCTTCAAAGACTTCACAGAAAAGGAACCTAGAAGTAGGAAGTACAAATTTCCCATTTCTACCCATTTGGTTCTTCCAAATCATTATAGTACATTACTCTTAACTTTTCATACCCTTTTCAAGTGTGCAAAGGGACTAAATACTGAAAACAGATTCAGAAGAATCAGGATGGACATCTGCCTTCTAATCACTGACAAAATTAGATCATTTAGCAGTTTAACACAGGCACGTTCAATACCAGATTTTAATGCAAATATATTCTCCCAATGATTAATGCAAATTCCTTGGCCTAACCAGGAAATATTTACCTTCATTTATGAAAGTGAAGTAGATTCCAGGACACAAGATAGGGTGGTGGATAAGGGGAGAATCAAACTCTTTAGACCTGTCAAGTGCTCACAAACAAGATAGCTGCAAAGTCAACTTTGTCTTCAAGTCAGATTCAAGAAAATTCAAGAACTTCATGAGTGTGAGTGTGTTGTTTTGTTTTTTGTTTAAATCAGTAGAAGACAAAAAAAAMCCCTGTCCTTAGTTTGAGCGTACAATGAAGTAAACAATGAAGTTGGGAATGTCATCTATTAAAAATAAAAGCATACCAGTAGCTGTCTTTTTAACTTTAGCTGTACAAAACATGTTATCCCAAAGCCACTGCTCAGAGTTTTGTTACCTTCAGTTGAAGTCTGGGCTGGAATTCCCGCACTAAATTCATGGAGGAGTCATAAATGTTGCTGCCAATTTTCACCCACTCCTTGAGGGGCACAGGGCGAAAATCTGTACAGTATAGCTCTGCATCTAACCATGAGGCTAGGAGTCCCAAGTTAGGGAGGGTAGCACTCATGCCTACTATCTGTATCCCACCAAAACCAGGACCAGTCATCTTCGCTTGTCTGGAAGTGGTTAAAAGAAAATAAAAGTTAGTGACAACACAGGCTGCTGTTCTGGAAAACAGCATTTGGAAAAACTAATTCAGTCTACTTCCTTCTGGGATCTAAAGTGCAAAGCTACTTTTCTCAACTTGTTTAAAAAGAAACAAGCCATACTCTATTTTTAGCAAACACAATGTCAGCTCATGCATTGATAATTCAAGATAATTCAACTTTTTATGATTTTGAACCCAAAATTTAACCTTCTTTAGGTAACAACAGCCATAACCTGACTGCATATTTGGAGAAACTGAAAACAAATAAATAAATCAACTATTTCCTTGCCATTAACAAAAACATGGAAATAAAGGAATGGTTCAGTCTCCACTGCAGTCTTTCTAAGTTTAAATGCCTTAATTAAAACACTTCCATTTGTTTCAATTTCAGGACAAATAATACTAGACTAAAGTCTTCCTAGAGTTGGGAACCAAAGCCCTTAGTTCAGCAAAGAAGAAAGCAGCTTCAGTTCTCAAAGTTCTCCACTAAAGGCAGTGAGAAGTAATGGACTCTTAACAGACTTGAAAACACAAACCATTAATTTAGATACCCAAATGTATATTTTAATTCAGGCTTTTACACCCATACAATGCTCCTAAGCCTACGTTTAAAAACTACTCATTTGCATTGCACTGAGCCATAAATTGAGACTTAAAAAAAAAGGAAGGTCTGACAAATCAATGTGAGCTCAGAAACAGCCTGAACCTTTTTGGAAGATCCTGGTAATCCTGGCAAAGACAACACAGAGGAAACAAGGCTACCCAGAAGCTAGAGTAAAAAAGGGCAGTCACTGACAAGACAGAAATAAGGAAGATGTGGAGAGGCAGACTCTCTTATCCAAGCTCTTCAAGCATTTGCTGGTACAGCTTCCCCATCTAGGCTGCAGATTTCCCCCCCTGAAGCAACCTTTGACCTTCAAAGGATTAAAAAAATACCAGTTCCACAACACTTTCTTTGACTGGGGAGGAGAAAAATCTGCTGCAGAATTTTGGCTGGGTCTGCAAAAGCCTCATGGAGAAGCAAGGGCATCCACGTTGGCAACAGCCATCAGAGAACATTCTCTTGGTGCAAAGACACAGCATTATACTTCAGTGGGACATCCCCTTAACCACTTAGAAAGCTCTTAAAAGCACTGCTCATTCTGATAATAGGTCAGGCTGGGTAGTGTTTAAAGAATTTGGATAAAGTGGCTCCCATTAAATAAAAAAAAAAAAAAAAGCAAGCACCACAGATTTGGGAGGATGTTTGAGAGAAAAAGTGGTCTTCAACTCCAGGAATCTCAAGTGGATTCCAAAACAAAAATAATGGCCACCTCCTTCATGTCAGTAAGTGGTACAGGGAACCCCTGTCAACTTGACCATGACAGAGAGATGAAGGATCTGGGCCCCAGCGCCTATATGGTGAAGGCTGAAGTATCATGTCTTCCCAGGAACATTCCTTGATGCATCTGTCCCTTTTTCCCTGACAAATGTTTTCTCCTTCCTGTTTCTTAAATGCAAGGGAGGAAAGCAAGAGAGCAGTCCTCCATCTCTGCTGCAGCTACATGATAAGCCAAGGTAAAAGGAGAGGCAAAGCCACTCACGCTGCTCTGAAGTGTACCGGCTTCCAGGACTTAGGGGGAGAATACGAGAAAAAGTCAGAGGTGATTAGACCCAGAACATTGCTGGATCCTGGAAATCAGGATGGGAAATACTGGCTAAAATGTCTGGTGGAGAGCCAATGTAGAAATGGCAGTTTCCCCAGAACTAAATAGGTAGTCTGTGCTTAGCCCACCACAGATACGACTCACAAGACAGCAAGCAGCAGAGAAAACTGGCAAAATCTCGCTTTTGGTGCTAAGGGAACAGTTGATTTTAACTCTTCTCTCAGCACCACCAGTAAAGATTAAGACCAATACACCATCTCCTCCGTTTGCCTTTTTCTGTGTTTGGGCACTATGGAGCAGCTGGACAGTTTGGTGCTGGGGATCTAGATAATGAATTCTTAAAAGCTTCTAAAGCTGTTCTGAAACATTTAATCTGTTCCCCAGTGTCCAATCAGTTGTGCTAAAGGCAAGAAACCATGCAACCACTAGGCTATCACATGTTATAAGCAAAACCATAGATCACCCTGAGCAGTGCTAACTAAGCAGGATACTGGCACATCCTCTTAAGTCTTCTGATCAATTCACCATTGACAAGTTAAAAGCATGCCCACTCTTCCACAATACCTAAACGTTTCAGTAGGATAAATACCCCACTCCATGAAACACTGAAAAATTAAGCAGGGCAAGTCCACTAGCAAAAACATTAAAAGAAATCCAAAGTTTTTAAAAAAAATTAAATAGGCTATAAAAGTAAATGAAAGCTTCAGCCTTATTTCTTTTCCTGAGAGAATGGATCCCATGGTAGCACACAAATTGAAAACCGTGAGGAAAAGAGGTTTTGACTACAATGGCAGGCCCCTGAGAGGTGGTATGATGAGACCTTAATAACCAAAATAGTCTAGGCCATCACTCTCATAAAAACCCTAGAGCTAACCCAAATTTCCAATCACCCAGAGAACAAAATATTTAGAGCCATCCATAATTTAGCATTAGAAGACAGACATCCTGGGCTACCCACCGTTTTGCAGCCTTCTCTGTAACATATCTAACTTTGGTCAGAAGGAGTTCCAGCAGATATCCTCGATGAGAGTCTCCCAGCATGTGCAACTCATCCACAACCACCACTCCTGATAAAAAGAAGCACTCAGGTTATATCTGACAAAACTCCAAACTAAGAACAGATAGCCTCGATCCTTTCATATTCCACATGATGAACTGATATTTCTATTCAGAAATCCAGCTGTGCTTACCAACACCGCTATGGCTTCCTTCTGTCACTGATTCTTCTAAGAGAGACAAATCATGACCAATGTCATAACACTTCACACACCCCCAACCTCACACACACACAATCAGCTTTTAAAAAATAAATAGGTTGAGTTTAGTCTGGCCACCACGCAAAACAGTATTGCAGCATCTATACTGTAACATCTCTGCAAGTAAAAACCCCCAGGCTTCAGAATATCTGGAAAGGAACATTCCAGCACCCAAATGAGCGAGTCAAAAGCTTTGTTGACATCACTGTCTTAGTTAAAAACATTACTCCTCACTAATATAGTAACGTCAGAAAAAAAACCTAGAGCAGATATAATTACACTGGCATAGCCTGCTTCCTATTATATCTTTTCTCACCAACCAAACCTGAATGAGCTCTACTATTTAGCTTTGTCTTTCTAATGAAAAAATCCTTACATGACTGCTCTGTTGTCATCCTACCTCCTGCAAATGACTTTTTAATCTATTAGCCACCTCCATCAAATTTGTAAGATGTGTAGAAATACTGAAAAGAATAACACCTAAAAAGCTTTCTGAATATCAGCAGCTGGACACAACAGACCAGATTAGGGTCTCCCCTGAGGAGAAAACATAGAACCACTACAACTCAGCCATCCAGCACACCTCCTGTACACATCCTGACTAGCAGCAGTATGTACCCTTTCTGGCCAGCTCACAGGGTTCACAGGGACATGGAAGAGGTTGAAGGAAGGGAAAAAAAAAAAAAAGGGGGGGGGGGGGGGAAAAGCAGGCCATAGAGGACACCAAGCTTCATTAGTTCTGCTGCTGTGGAATTTTTTTTTCATCTTTGGTGCAGCTAAGTAACATCTTCCTGGTGCAGCTAAAATAGCAGGAGCTTAAGGGCAAATGTGACCTTATATTATCTGTTCCATTATCTGCTATTTTTCCTTCTCATTTTTTTTCTCTCCTTCCTACGTATGTTCCTTCTCTCTCCGTCTGTTTTCTCCCCACCTTCTCTTTCAAGCCACTTAAGTTAGAAGAGTGCTGCACTGCTTCATCAGCCTCTTTTACAAACTCCCACCCATCCAGCTCCTCTGTCTTCCTGTACTTCCTCTATTCTGTGCTCGCTTGTGAAAAATGGTAATTCGTTGGTCACCAAATAGATATTTATTCAGCTACCAGAAAAAGCTTCTTCCTGCTTCCCCATACAACAGTCTGCCTGAATTCCTCCAGCAGATGAGACAGGACAGTGTAATCAGATATCTACCAAAGTAAAATTCATACAAGTTACCTTTCCAGCCTTTGTGCCAAGCAGCAGCACATTTTGCTTCCTGAAATGAAGCATAGAACACTAGTGGTACCTACAGGCCAAAGCACAGGGAATGCCACTATTTGTTGTATGGGCCACTTGTCCTATACCTTCTGCTGCTACTCAGCTATAATAAATATTCAAACCCACGCTAAACTTGTGTACTGTATTACCCTGGCAGCCTGTGAGCTGGTGAGACCTGACTGTCACACATGCACAGTGCTCTCCTCTATTCAGGCAGTACTCGGAACACACCCACTGGGATAACACAGCAGGAGCAATCAGGCAACCAGTATTTTTTGCAAAGCTATCCCCATCTTAAAATGGAACTGCAGCCAAGGAGGACTACAGGTCCCAGCATGCAATGGTATTTTCTACTCAACAACAAGCTCAGAAGTGCAAGCGGGGCCAGAATTTTGTCATACTGCACTGCTACTGAAAATGAGGCTAGCCTCAGTCTCCTCTTTCTGCCTGCAAATTAGGTGTGTCCCTAGAAGACTGCTGAAAAAAACCTACTAAAAAGTACCCGAGAGCTATCATACATGTTTACTGTAGAATAACTAGGCTGCTTTATGTCCACATCCTGTTTAAAATGAAAAAGTTCTGAATTACAGGCAGGGAGGATATGATTTTTTTTTTTTTTTAAAATACAATTGAACTACTAATTTTTTAATTTCAATTTTAAATCAAGAAAAGAAACAAGTTAAGTATCACAACAGCACATTACAAATCCATTCCCGGCTGACACGTTGAGAAGGCAGCAGATTCTTGTCTAATTCGCTTTCCTAAAAATTTCTTTAGCATCAGTGTCAAGAGGCTGAACAACAAGAGGAATATCATCTCCTGTGTACCTGGATGTTCAAAACTGACATATGTTATACAATAATTAGCAACACAAACTTGCTTTTAACTGCTTCATACAGCARAGAGAGCTCTGCCAGGCACAGGATTTGAGTTTCTCTCAACAATTTCCAAAGGCAACGTGAGCTATCAGCAGGGGGTTGACATCAACAAAAGAAACAGCTCAAGCTTGAGATGGAATCCAGCCAGAATTGCAGTCATCTTGCAGTAACTCATCTCAAAAGATAAAACACCCTCATTACGAACTGGTCTAAATTTAGAATTAATTAGAAGACGAGGTACAATCCTGCAGTTTCAGACAAGCTTGCTTTAGCTGACAGTTAAACTGGCATTTTCAGCTCATGCCCGTATTTTGCAGCTTTTATGAAAATTTATCTCCAAATAGAAAATTTGTCAATTTCTTAATTTAAAGATTATTTTTAAACTCAAATTTAATTTAAAAATTAATTTCAAATAAGCATATAAAGAAAAAAAAAAAAACAACAAACATTTTTACCCTAATTTCAGTTATACGGTCATATTGGGGTACAAGGGAAACGGAGGGTTGCAGCAGAGGTGTTTTCAAATGGTGAAAGAAAAACATCATGCTTTAAGGAGGTATCGGTGTTGAGGACACATATTCAAACCCAAATCTCGTAATCACTTGGCCAGTTATACTTATATGACTCTTCTCAGGTACATTTGTCTTAGAGAGCACAACAAAATGTAGGGATGGAAYGGAGGTACCAACCAAAGGGATTTGGCATATCTCTAGCTTCTGAAAGATGATATCATTAAACAATACATTTTAGTATACTGAGTATGCTTCCAAGGCACCCAAGCCAACATAAATATGGACATCATGACCCCACTCTGCCTTATGCTGGCAGTACAGCTTGTACGGTGTGGTGACCTAGGATCAAACTAACCCTATTTAAAACAAACAAAAAAACCCTAAACTAAGTAGCCATATATTGAAATAACTAACTGCATGATAGCCAGTTCCCCTGCAAGGGAAGGGATGAAGATACACAATCAAGAGTGGGGCTGGACTGCAGGAACCTCAGTTCGAATGAGTTTAAAATGCTGCACAACCGCAGTCATCCACTCATCTTCCAGCCCACTGGCAGTCTAAAGCATTCATGGTGATCCAGYCCCTATAAATCCAGGTGTGAATGTGTTATCCCATGATCTCACACTCTGACAAAAGTGTGAGAAAAACAGCAAGGCTTTATTTCCCTTATTCTCTCTTGCGTTTAAAAAACTCTTCTAGTATACAATGCTGCAGAATATTATGACACCAGATGCACATGGAATAGCAGTTTCATAGGTGGAGATCTCAGAGCAGTTTGATACTCATCTAGTTTTCCAATTTTTATATTCTGAAAATAGCAACCAGCTATGTTACAGGCCAGAATGAAGATGGGAGGGATTACTGCATAAAATATAACTGGGTATAGCTTTACTGAGCAGGGAAACAAAGAGAACAACAAACTTCTGACTGGACTGGGAAAACACGGCGCTCTCCAAGTGCGCACCAGAAACACAGAGCTTCTTCAGGTTTTATATCTCCTCCCAAACACTAAATGAATACCATTATCTAGTGGCCATCAGGGCCACGGTGACCCAGAAGTCTACGTTACAAGGACAGAGGGCTTTTGAGCAAACTACAAGAGAGAAATGAACATCAGAGCCCTCCTGGTCATGATGCCTACCCAGAGGAGCTCTATGTATTCATTCCACTTATCTGGACCCAGATGAGCACCAAACAACAATTCCTCCTCTTCCTTGAGTTAAGTGAAGGTAAACCATGGATGCCACAATCTTCGTCCCAAACAAACGAACATACATACATACGTTCTTGAACTCAAACATATCCCAGACCTTTAATTCAACTTCATTAATTTAGAAGACATTTTCTAGCTATGGGAATCACTGCTTATTGCAGCTAATCCCTGTCCATGGATTGTCATCCATGTCAGAAAAACTAAACCTGCAGGTTCTACCTACTCGCTCCCCAGCCACTGAGCTGTGTAGAACAGTCCTGACTGCGTTCCTAAATCCAAATCAGAGGTGCTCTGAAAGAAGAAAAATTGCTCAATTTTTCTATATGGCATGTCTGTCACATACAGAACTGAGCAAATACAAATTATCCCATGATTTCACATGTACTCAGAGTATGTAATAAACCTTATCCCCACAATGGTCAAGCCTTAGTATTTTACCCAGTGAGTCCATTTTGTTTTCTTCTATTAGTCTATTGATTAGACCGTTGGCTTTCTCAATGGTGCAGACAGCAACATCCAGGGCAGAGAAACGTCCAGCGGGAGACATGCTTCCCATGTAGCCTTCAACTCTCACATCCACCTCCTGAAACAGGGCCTGTTTTTCAAGGATACAGAATGTCATGCCAAGGTTACAACTCTGAGTTTTGACCAATGCCTGCTGGAATCACATAAAAGCCTGCATCCTACAACCACAATTTCTAGTACTTATAATGCCAACTAATCAGATTAAAGCCATAGCTCAGCCAGCTACTGCTACTTTTTTTTTTCCCACTGTCATTTATTTCCAAAGCAGAAGCCACACAGTCCACATCGCAGGATAAAGCATGCATAACGGAGTAAGAGATGGGGACCACTGTTTTGTATGAAAACATTTGCTATTAAGAATGTTAGAGAACACACAGTGCAACAGATTATAATACCAGTGGGTTATGTACAAAGAAGCCTTGCTCCTGAGAAATCAGGGGCAAAAGCCAAATGTGGAACCCCAAACACAAAGATGTCACATCTCCCAGCTGAAAGTCAAGAAACGACGACTTCTTTTCTTCCACGGCTTATTACTGCAGTGCCAAAGCTTTGGCACATTACACACTGCATTAACAAAAGATACAAATGTTTGAACCAGATGGGTAGGATACCATATGATTTCAAGTATGCACAGCTACAGCCAAACCTTAGGCCAGGAGTAGTAGAACACAGCATTGATAATCCTCCAGCTTTACAAGATTAAAGCAAAAGCGTATCTCCATTATCAATCACTATAAAGTAGCTTTTGCACTCAGATTGTAACATTTCCTAGCAATTTGCAAGGTTAAGATACCATCTCAGTTTACTAACACCTAAAATGTCTTAAGGGTCAGAAACTATAACAAAAATGCCTGCTGGATTTGTATTTGTTTTTAGTAATTGTTGTTACTTTGACATATTAGCTAATCAAAACAATATTTTATATGAAAGTCCTTCAAGAAAAAATGTTTTTGTTTTAAAGAGACTGTTCCCACTGTAATTTTGTTTTTAAATAGCTGGGGTGAGGAAGCCAACACATGACCACATTCTGTTAGAACATATTTTTAGCAAAGTCAAAGTGAAATCAAAGGCACAAAATTCTCATGAAACACCCCAAGGAAAGCTAAAATAAAAAGTTCCTTTCAGATAACGTTGACACCTTCCCTTGGTAATTTTTCAGACACAATCTCTAATTAGAAAATTCCTTTAAAGTTTGTATATTATAAAATCTGTGAATAAATGCAAGTAACAATGCTTTAAAAGTCAAAGCTGAAATAAAATGTTTTAATCAACTCCTTAAAATTTTTCCAAGTTTCCTTTTTTGGCTAAAACTTTCATTTTTTTTATCTCCAACTTAGAACAAGAGCAAATTTTAAGTTATCTACAAATCCTTTCTGAAACAACTCTGCAAATTTTTTTTTCCTCAAATCCATGCAAAAACTTCTAACTGTTTAAAAAATGTGACCCAACAACTACAGCCCATAAATTTACCCTCCTTGAATGCTACTTACCTGCAGATAACATTTTTTCTCCTTGGCCACAGAGACAAAGGGAAGGATGAGAAGAGCTTTCTTACGAGTCTCCAGGACTCGCTTCAAAATAAGCAATTCTGCAACAAGAGTCTTTCCAGCACTGGTAGGAGCTGGGGGGGGGGGGAAATTGTTTTTTTAAATTACTTCTAAAGTTTAAAAAAAAAAAAATCCAAGGAATAAGCATCATAAAGCTAGCATAGGAAGCAGTTACTGGAGAACTTGGGTCAGGACTCTTCAACTGATGCCCCTCTCCCACAGCCACAACCACATTTGTAGTTAACCCCATAAAGCATCAAGAAGACTGCAAAGTATTTCTCTTCTAGCCTCTTCCATCATGCTACCAAGGCTTGTGTTCTCATCTCTGCTCCAGAAGCAACAGCAGCTCAGAGATAAGCAAGGGGAAAAAAACCCAACCAAACAAAAAAAACCCACTACAGTCTCTTGGTTGGACAGGAGACCTCAGCCACCACCTTACTGACCTAGCCCATAACTATATTAACCCCTCCTGGTTGGCGAGCATTGCTTCTTTGCCATCTATCAACCACAGAAAACTGTAGAGGAGATGCCACATAGCAGGGGACAGCCATTACCCAGCAATCAGGCCCAAAGTCTTCTGGAACAAAGTAAATAAAACTCAAATCCAAGCCTAAGAAAATGACCCACCCCTCTTCTAAGTTCTTCATCCTCCCAGTGCTGCTCTGGGACCTTCTTCCCATAGAGTGTAGACACCCAAGTTGTCATTTCCCACAGATTTCTAGTCCACCAGTCCTCCTTCTGTGTTCCCCCCCATACACTAGGTGAAGAGAAACAATAAAGGGACTGAAAAAATTAGATAGTAAATAAAATTTTCAAAAGTATTTATATCTAACATTGCTGTTATCATTCAGTTCCTGATTGACATAGTCTGTAATAAAAAAAGAGAGAGTCATCATTAACTGACTCCTAATTACCAGTTTCTAAAGGAACATTAAGAGAGAAAATGGGGAAAAAAGTCTCTCCTCACATCTGGAAAGGAGTCTATCAAGCCAGGTCTGAGGTACAGCAATGGGACCTAAATGGGGTCTCTCCAGAAAAAAGAGGATCTTGACCTTTTTTTCTGCCAGATCAGCACCCTTCAGCACCAATATGTTCTTGTAAATGGCACTGGGAAAGTAAGAGGGGACTGGTTTTGTCAGATATTTGCATACCTGAGTAAACTAGGTTCTTCCCTTCCAGAACTTGTCCGAGCATTAGGCATTCTGCTTGCCATTCAAACATCTGCACTACTCCCAGACTGTGGTATTTCTCTAGAACTGCTTTGGGGAGACCCCAGCTTGCAAGGAGCAACTTGTCTGCTTGGTCTTCAGGAACATTTACCTGCTGATATCGCCCTGGGAGAAGAAAATTAAAAAAAAGTCAAGTATCATCCTTGAATCTGAAGTCACTTAGGTTATATACCTAAAGGTCAAAATTCTCTACAAGCTCCTGTATTATGAGAAAAGGTAACAAGAAACTATCTTCCCTATATTTTTCAGTATTTCCTGTGGATGTTTCACCATTCTTCTCATCTCCTGACATTTTTTCAGTTTTTCCTGCTATAAGGTTTTCCGCATTCAAATCATTTCTTCACCAAACTCTCGCTCTGATATTTGCTTTTGAGATGCAGCAGCCATTACCAAATACATACTCAAACAGAGAGTTTCAGCACTGATTAATATAACAGCATTACAATGTATTTGCCATCTCATCCTTATCCATACTGTTTCCTTTTTAAATTATTGCTACAGAGACTTCAGTAATCCTCACAGATTACAGAACTGCCCAGTCTTTTTTCTTGCTTTACGGATGAGTTAAAAAAACCAACATAAACCAAGCAAGCAGTTCAAGCTACTCTGCACAAGCGTGTTACTTCAGTTTATCAACGCTGATTAGTATCTTCACCACATTGCCAGTTCCTCTAGCTTAATTAAGTTCCTTGCTGCTTATTTCTTGTCTTTATAACCCTAAATAATTTTGTGCCCCCTCCCTCCCCTCCTCCTCCCTTTTTCCAAATCATTAAGAAAACTCAAACTTTTTGTCCCTTTCCTCATCTGAGACAAAAAACAGGTTTCTGATCCACAGTAATGCCTCCCCTATCACCCATGACTATATAGTTCCCATAACAGCATTTTGTGAAAGACCTTGTCGAATCAAGATGAGAAACAAGTAATTGTGTGTACTGACTCTACTGTACCCATTCTTCTACTGGCACATTCAAAAAATTCTAAAAGAAGTTTCCCATCATTGTTGACAGCATAAGGGCAGGCTAGATCAGAAATACTAGCGTGCATAAACAGTCAGTATTTTTACTCTCAATATACTAAAAATTTCAACTGCCTTCTTGAGGTTAACCCCAACCTAGCTGTCACTGGTGCATGATCATTCTCCCCCACACAAATATATAAAAAAGCTGATATAGCTTAGCTCTGAAAGCTTTGTTTCACTTTGTAGAATCAAAGTACTATACAAATACTAAACAAGCAGTTGAGCACCATCAGGAGAGAACAGCAGCATGCCACGAAGCAGAACAGGCTTCCCAAGGGGAATTTAGAGGAGACCAGGTCTGTCTATCCTAAAATGTGACTAATATGACAGAATTAGGATTCGGAATCATACAAAAAAAAAAAAAAACCCAAACCCTACATGATGGGATCTCAAGCTTCTTTCCTAACATTAAAACCAATGAACTACATGTAAAAGACAGAACGAGTAAAGGATTATGTGATTCTGCTGTTTGAAGAATATCTGTAGATTAGCACTGAACATGAGTTTGAAAACTTGGGCCTTAGGGCTTCTTAAAGATCTATGTACAGAAGTATACCACTAACACTAACCTTTTTTACCTACTAGAAAAATGCTAAGAAATAGTCAAAATGAGGAAGATACACATTGCTGGTTAAAAGCATTGGGCATTAGATTTCTCTGAAAGAAAACCCTTCGAGAATGGGGGGCCAGTTGGACACAGGAGTGCTGCTTACTGAATTGTTTTTGAGGAGCTGTCCTGCGGAAATATTTGCAGAAGCTGACAAAATCGTATCTTGCAGAACATAATCGCATCAGGGAGAAGACACGACACGACTGGAGAAGACGCCGAGAGATGGAAATGTTTTAAATTACAGAAAAATTGCAAAAGAGATGAAGTTACAAGATGTTATATAAACATCTTGATTTTGGATGTTATATACATCTTGATTTCTCTCTTGATTCGAGAGCACAATAAGCTGGTAAAATGTATTGTGTTTAGAAGCATCACTTTAAGTGGTCCTGGCTGGCTGCAGGACCACTTTATATGACATCTTGCCACAAGATGTTTATATAACATCTTGTATATATAGGCAAGATGTCATATTAAAAAAACCTACCACACTTCTCCACATTTGCAAGTATCAGGGCACCAACCAGGACCACTTAAAGTGATGCCTCTAGATGCAATACATTTTATCAGCTTACTGTATTCTTGAATCAATTTAATAACATAGGTAAACCTCGCCTCATATACCAAAGAATACAGACTATACCGATTGCTGTATTATGGTATCACCTAGAGGCCAAGTCAAGAATAAGGCCCACTGCTATATGACATACAATGAAACGACCCCGACTTCAGAAGCATGCATAGAACATAAATTGTCTTACCTTCCTCAACTGAACAGTGAATAGGGCAGGAAGATCCCTCGATTCGTATTTGTACGCTACCACCCTTGTTAACATAAACATGTACCTCAGCTACAGCCGCTGACCTCAAGGGAGAAAGGAACGGACAAAGAGCCGGTGCTTCCGCCCGAGGGCAGCGAGTCGTCCCCGGGGCAAAGGCCCCGCACCCTGGGCCGGGAGAGGCTCAGAGGGTCCCCGACCCCTTCCAGCACCGCCCTGGGCCCGTCCGGGCCCGCCGCCGGCGGGAGGTGCCTCAGCGCCACGTTGCCTCATGGGGCAGCGGCAGGCAGGGGCCGCTGCCGCAACCCCACCGCGCTCTCGGCAGCCGCGCTCCCCCTCGCCCAGCACGTCCCGACCCCCCGCGCTGCGTTGCGGGACCGAGAAAAGGGAAGGGAGGGGAGGGCCGCGCTCTCCTGCGCAGGTACCTGTCGAGCTGGTGCCGGGGCTGCCGCTGCCGCGCAGGGAGAGGTCGAGGCCTGGCGGGGGGCTCAGCACAGCCCGGCAGGGAGCGGCGGCGCCGAGCGGGGTAGCCTTCCTCGCCCCGCGGGAGGCGGCCGGGCCGCCCGAGCTGCCGCTGCGGAGCCCCGAGGCTGTGGCGATGCCGTTAGGGGTGACGCCGCCATCTTCCCGCCGCGCCATTCAAACCCCAGCACCGCCCCGCAGGGCGGAGTTGGCGCTGCCCGGCCCAGAGCGGCCGCTGGACGGCTCGCCGCCCYCTGGCGGCTGCCGGCGGGCGCAGGTGCGGGGGCGGTCGGGCTCGGGGCAGCCTCCCGGGCGGCGGCCGCTCTACCCGCGGCCTAAGCGGGAGCAGGGAAAGGGCAGGAGCGGTCCCGCCTCCGTGTGCTCGGGGTGGGGAGGGTGTTCCCGCAGTAAATTGGGTACCCATGACAGCCCGGCATGCCCGAGACGTCTGGTCACGCTGCACGCCCCTGTAACGTAAAAGTCTTCCGGGATTGCTACTTCTGCAATTATACACCAATCGCAATTTCTAATTGCTACTCTTTCCCAACACAGGATTAGCTTTCCAAGTGCCACACTCGCCTTTGTCAAAGCATTTGTTTTAAATAAAATGCCAGGACGACATTTGAACTTCTAAAACAGTCATCCAAATCACAGACTACTGGTTTTCTTTGTAAAAATATCTGGCTTTGTTTAAGCAACACTCAGGAGTGTAGGTTATTCATGTTGTACAGGTGAAAGACAGGTAATTAATGAAGCAACATAACGCAGTCTGCTTCAGCAAAACAAGCATGCCACAAGCACACAGGCTTACCTTGTAGAGCTGCTTCATCCTTGCAGAAAGACAGACTGAAATGATAAACAGGGAACAGCACAGAGGACAAACAGCCTTTCTTTCTGTTTTTAATGGCTCAGCTAGCCGAAATAACCTCTTCGGATTCTAAAAGAGTAGAGCTAGTTTCATCTCTCCCCAGTGACATGAATATCAGAAGCAGTTCTGTGAGAATTCTGCAATACCCAAAAAACGCAAGTCTTTGTCCATCACCTGCAGGAGAAGTGCTAAGTAGCATGATACACAACGGCTAACAACAGAGGGGAGAAATTAAGGCTTTTCTAAGTTGCTTTTAATTTAAACTTAAGAAAACATACTAATCTTTCCAGAAATCTTGACAACTAAGGCTGAACATTCAAAGTGGTTCCAGTAGCATAAACATATGCAGTATTTCCTTCTGTCCATCAGGAGTGCATCTTTTATTTTGGGTAACACACGCATACACACTCCACACTCAGAAAAACTTTCTCGCCGTGTTCTGTAGATCTCTACAGAGAAAAGGATCACAGCTTGGGAGGCTGACTTCATGTGAAACAGTACCAGTGCTCGTCATCTCAAACACATACATGCATGCTCTCTAAGGCACCCAAGACCCATGTCCCTCAGCCTCTCTTCTCACAGGAACAGGTCATTGGCCCAGAAACACTGGGAAAACAGCTGGTGGTAAAAAGGACTAGGGAGTCAGGCGTGGAAGCAACAGCCTTCTTTCCAGTTGTCTTCCTTTGCAACAGCCTAAAACTTCTGTACCCATCTTTGTCCTGCATAAAGAATTTCTGGCCCACAAAGATGAGCACATGCTCTCATTCCTTAAAGCAATCTCTTAAGATTAAATGGAAGCAAAATCCTTTAAGAATACTGCTGTCATTTCAGGCAATTATATTTGAATCAGTGTACGGAATGGTCTAGTGAAACAGTCAACATCGTTAAATCCTCTTTAAACCAAGCARCTCAAAGAGCTTATTTTGTTGTTAAAACAAAGTTTACAAAACGAGATGCTAACTGTAGGCTCTTCTGTGATTCAAAGCCCAAGCACCAGAAAAGTACAACACGTGTTTTTTCTAAAGTGATTATTTTAATGAATTGACACTTAGAGGATGTATCCATCTTGCCACTGTGTAGACCAAAGATTAAATGCATTAAAGGGAAGAGTGGCATACTTAAACCCTTAGTTGAAGACTCCTCACTGCAGAAAACAATTCCCACAGCAGACTAACCATTTCCTGCATCAGTATTGAAAAAATATTGAAGAAAATATTTCAGTAAAGATTTCTACTTAGTAACAATATATAATTCTATCGCACCAGAAAAAAGACCAGAATAAGCACTGCTGATATTTGAAATGCTCACAGCTTAGACATGTTTCACTTTAATATGTAGTTTTACAACTGCAGCACAAAATCTATTACTTCCCCATCACTTCATGTCCAATGAAGTTCACTTCATGTACTCCCTGCAGCTTTGAAAAAGCTATTTAAAATATTAAAAGGGACTTTAATCTCCATTTTACTCATTTTTTTTAAGGAGAAAAAACAGGTTTTGCTAACTGAAAATTTTAATCCATTAAAAATAGTTTACAAAATTTGAGGACTGACTTACTTTACCAAAGTAGGAAAAAGGGCTAACTAGCAACCAGTCGAAGAATTTGGTTCCGTAAGTATGTGCACAGCTGGTTCATCAAGTCTCTGTTCTGTCCTTCAACCCAGTGCATTTCTACTAATACATCATTTCCTTCTTTCTTCACATTCATTAAACACTTAAAGAGAAAACATCTACTAGTTTCTTTGGAACTTTGTTCTTTTTCAACTGTCAGATTGCTAGCTTCCTCTGAAGGGCAAGGTTCTTCCTTTGCATTACTGGAACCTTTGCCAAGTGATGTTTCTGCCTGCTTTGCTTCTGTCTCCTCCTCCTTCATGTGCTCACTGTGTTCTTCTTTGGCAGCAGCTTCTTCCGTTAGCTCGTCACCTGTGGTCAAGTGAACATCCTCATCAGGTGCCATAAACCCCGTTTCAGAGTCTTCAGTCTTGGGGTTTTCACAGTCCGAATTGTTGCTCACGCTCTTCTGGCTGTTTTTTTCCTCTTCCATTGCTTGCAGAATATCTTCAGAAGCTCGAGGAAGTTCTCGTAATTGCCTTATTCTCTCTCGTTTCTTTCTCCTCAAATGAATCCAGGAGTTTTCAATGGCAGTCACAAACAGGCTAACTTCATCCTTTCCACAGGGAACACGCTTATGCTGAACCTATTGCAGAAAACAGCAGAACTTCATACTATCCTGTCACAGTTATGCTTTCAAGTAGGATGTTATTTTAATGTATAATACTTAATACTGTACCTTCAGATCAGTGAGAATCTTCTCTACCCAGGCTCTAACCACAGCAATAGCTTCTACAGCATCCCAGCCCATAGTTGCAGCTTTGATGGATAACTCTTTGACTGTAGAAGCCAAGACCATAAATGTAATTGGTTTTCGGGGTTTTTCTAATTTTCTTCTTTTGGAGGGAGGTGACTAGAAGAAGAAAGAAAAAAAAAATTACAAAGCTATGCAGTATCAGTGAGATGACTTTTGTACTCAGAAGACATGGGGATTAAGAGTATAATGTAAGCCACTAAATAGTCATTGACATGGCCTGAGTTTCACTTCACTCCAAAGAGTTTTAGATTAAAAACAGCTAACAGGATCATGCACTTTACGCTAGCCTGATGGATGGACAGAGGGAGTTTATCTTCAGACATTAGGCAAAAAGCTTCATTGGTTCCTTCAAACTACTAGTTCTCTGTGAGCTGAGAAAGTGTAGCTGCTCTTGGGAATAGAGGTCAAGTGCCAATATCCACATTTTGATCCAAGTTCACTGAAGGTTTACTTGCATCTTCTATAAGGTTGGTTATTGTCTATACCTATCTTACAGTATATGTACATCTGGATCCAAAAAAGCAACTGGCTCACGTTAGTCAAGGTGAACAAGCTCCACTTACACTCATGTAGGCAAGTCTGAGCTAGACATATTCATATCTATTTGGTAACAGAATCTATATGGTAAACTAAAACCAAGTTCTCAGAGGGAAGCTTAAAGTTCATATCTAGCCCCAAACTTAGCATATTTTTAATACTACTAAATTGCTCTTTGAAGTATGTTACAAGCAACCCTTACTTTCACTGAAACCCACAGGAAGTTCCTGCACGGGCTTCTTTTCCCCCCCCTTAAACATAGGTAATTTATGAATCACATGTAACAACTGCTAACAGACTGGCAGCCAGTTAAGAAATGCCACTGTCCATACAGCCCAGTGCATCCAATGTTCCAGTCTGAAGGAGGACAGTTTGTTTCACAGTAGTTACAGCTTATTAGGCCCTTCCTCAAATAAAAGGCACAGACAATCACAAGCAAACCAGAATTAAGCTACTTACAGGTACTTGTACATCATCATAGAAACTCCATGCCAGTGCCCACCTCATGGTGCGTCCTTGACAGAATTCAGTATGAGTAACTTTAGGAACCTATGCAAAGAAGCAATACAAAACTTCATTTCATATTCATAAACAACATTGTAATTTTTTTTAAATTTGAAAATGTGTGCAGTAAAACAAAGTTAGCATAGAGTTATTTTCTCATGACAGAAATGGAGATTCTTTCTGACATGGCACATGGATGTCAGGGCCACTTGAAGCTGGTCAGTGACAAGCCTGGTACCAGTGCCCAGGATTTCCCATCTCTGCTCTGCCATGTGTCTGTGCCCTTTCAGAGYTTCAAGTTCAGCAACACACAACACGACCCTTTTTGTGCAGTGATCCAGCACACCTACAGCACACATCTGCATTCTAATTCTGCAAAAAGCACACCCTTTCTCCTTGCTCAGAACCTGCTCTTGTTCCACATTTGGATACTGAACCCACTGCTGTAGCAAAGGAACACAGAACAAAGGCAACTAAAGGCTGGGAAACCAAACCACTCACCTGTCTGCAGGTGGCAGAAACGTGCCCAGAAACAATTCTCTATATTTGCGCAAAAAAATCAAGTCTGAACTTACACTGCCTTTAAATCTAAAAGTCAGATGTTAGTGTTGTCTAGTCTTTCCACACATGGATGCTGTAAGGCATTTACGTATGGTATGGAGAATGTGCTAAATACTAGCAAGGATAAATATCAACCATCCCACCTCACTCTGAATTATCATCAGCTCCAGAGCCCCAGGTCTGCACAGAAGAGGGGAAAAAAACCAAAGAAATCTGCTACTTTTGAGAAATGCCTTCAAAGAGAGAGAGGAAAAGGTGTCTCTATCCTAGAACTTTTCCCACCTTTCGATTCCTAATTCTATCAAAATTTCCAATAAATACAGCAAATGTCAAAACAGTTTGAACAATGAGTGGACTTTCTGGAACATTTATGCTGCATCCTAACCTGAACCACAACACAGCATGTGCTTGGTTACAATGAACATATTCCCAGCTCTGATACAACAAAGATTATAAACCTGAACAAAACRAAATTAGTAATTTCAAGAAAAATACAAAAGGAAACCTCAGCTTTTCTATGCAAAGTTCGCAAGGATTTCTCTCACTTTACTAAGACTGAGGTGCAACAGTTCAAGGATAGGAAAGAAAGTCAGATACTTGAAATTTTGTGCCTAGCTCAGCATCTGCTTTTGGCATTGAGCTTACAGATTCCCTATGGCCTGTAGTTCATCTTTCTGGGAACTGATTTCACCATGCATTCTTTCCTTCCACTCTCCACCATACACAAGGACAGATCTCACAATCACTTTCTTTGTATGGAAATTAGGGAAGACTACGCTTCCTCCAGAAAGCCATAAAAAAGTCCTTTGCACAGCCTTCTTGCATGAGAATAGTAGCACAAGGTTCAATTTTACTTGGTGCCAGAATTGAACACAAACAAAACAGTGCTGCCACTTAAATAATGTTAAAATTTCTTTTATCAACCAAATTGCTAGATTTCATGTTAGCTAAGAGGAAACAAAGCTAGAATTTTTTTTTTTTTTTTACAACAGCCCTGTTAAGGCTATTTTAAAGCAGAAACCCTGTATGTTCTAGAATGGATTAAGACATGCTTCTACACATGAGAAAGACAAAAATCTGGAGACGATATGTGCTACTTATCTATCAGCTTTGAATCTACAATAATTAAATCTCAACTGCTTTTGAGTGCTTCCCTAACAAGGAATCGCAGCTTCTTCTTGTAAATAAAAAAATCAGTAAAATAATTCAATAATAATTACCCACACGCATCAGAACATAGTATATATTGTATAGAACATATACAGGATATACATGGACTATATACAAACTCACTCCCTGGATTCGAAGTTCCTCTTTCAATGGTGCTAAACTGCATTTCTTCCCCAACATGCAACTGTACCATCTGCAAAGAACACATCAACAAAGCATTTTACAAATACAGATCAACTGAAAATGGCAACTACCAGAAAGAACTACTTGGATCAGAAACTGCAAGAACAACAGGAGATTTAAAAACAAAACAAACAACAACAAAAAAATCACACCCTTAAACAGAGTGACTAGGACATAGTACAACATAAATCGGAACAGAAGGCCCAAAGACAGGCTAGACAGGGGAATCTCTTGAGTTTTTAGGAAATACTTTAAGACTATTATTGAAACAGCACCTAAACAACAAAGAATCTTGTTTCAAATAATGACTTTGGTTATGGTGGAAGATGCTACCCCTTACAATAATTTGTTTCAATTTGTCCACTTTCTTTGGAGAATGAATCAGAATAAAAAGGAATAATCAACTATTGACAAGCATTTGTGCCTCAGAAGCAGACATACTGACTACCACTTCTGCTCATTCGTAACTCGTTGTCCAGGTTTCCATCACCTAACCATATTTCATAAGGAAACAAACAGGGGAAAAAAAGGAAAGAAATTTATTTTCCCACTTCTGGTGAAGCTTATCCTTCCACCCAGCTCCACATGTTCAGTATCTCCAAACATTACACCTCTGTTCTTCATCTAAATTACTATTCAAGCTCTACAACCCCCTCTTCCAGACTTTTTTGATGACTGGATCCAAAAAGCTTATTCGTAAATATAACATATTGAAGTATGAAAATTAGAGTTCCCAGTTATCAAAGGACAGTTTCCTCAAGAGTATGCACCTAAACTGAAGGCAAGCACTTTAAATTGCTCACATATACAAATTAAATATACTGTAAACTAAAAAAAAAAAAAAAAAAAAAAAAAAGGTAAAATAAGTAGTGTTAAAGGACAATTATTTAAATTTACTTCCTGCAAAATGCAATATACAGAATTTCACACAACAATACTTAAATGAAACCCCAAAATTTCTGGCAAAACTAAAACACACATCTTTCCCAAAATTACAAAATACTGAACCTGTGATTCCTGGCTGAAGTGGGGATGGGAGTAAATAAGTCAAGATCATCTCCTGGCCCAAGGGAGTCTCTATCTACTAACAGTTCATTACTCGTGCCCTTTGGTAAAGTTGCCAAACCTTACCTCTAACGAAATAGGAAACAGTATTTTAAGTAAACTGTTCTTTCTGTAACAGATTCTCCAAGGTAGTTTATTCAAAACCATGAACTGAACCATTCCTACCCTCCAAACACATAGAGCTTATTTTTCCTAAATATAGTACACAGTTAGCATGTGGGTATGTTCTATGCCCTACGCTATTAATTTATCAGATCAAGTGATACCCTCCTCTTTCCTAGAGGAGTGGTGTTCCCAAGAGGAGCAATACAGGAATGATGCATTCCTCATAATTCCACATCACCTTTTCAAGGCAAAGACTTCTTGCCTTGAAAGTAACATCAGTCAGTTCTCTACTACATTTGCCACTCCTTTCAAGGTCGTCAAACAGCAACTCATCAAAAGCAAGTTTCCCCTGGATCTACACACACGATGTGGAACCAGAAACAATGTTGCTATTGCATTTCCAGAAGTTATCACAGCTGCATCCCCTGCCCCCACCTTACAGAACCAATTAAGTGCTCAACTGTATACATGTCCTTTCCAGATCACAGTATTTTATACAATACACCACATGCTCCTGTGGAAACTACACTGGTGGAATAAAACCACTAGATATCAGAAAGATCACGTACAAAGGATAAAAACATCCAGCTGCAAGTGGAAGAACATTTAAAATATATACACATACACTATCACTTCCTCTCTGACCTGCCAGACATGATGCTGAAAAGAAAGCTTCAAAACACCTCAGTCACTTCCTTACCAGCATCCTCAGCTAAGTCTTCTTCTTATGTTCTATGTTAGTGATGAGTTTATCAGGGTCACGTGGAAGGGGAAGATGGACATCTGCTTAGATTTTTTTTTTTTTGCCTCCCCTCACCCACTGTATCACTGACTAAATTCAGAACAACTGTTTCAACTTGTATTTAGTTTTGAAAAATCACTACATTTTAGACACGAATAAGAGCATACACACCTAAAAGCTTGGCTACTTCAAGTAGCCTAAAATAACATTCTACCTACAAACTTTGACAGGAACACCAGTCATTTTCCAGTGTCCTTGCTGGCACAAACAAGATTGCTAGAAGTCTCAAAAGTTTAATTCTTCTGGCTTGTAACCACGTCTGAACATCAAAACCTCTATTTTATCACTCTGAAATACTATCTATCCCCTTTTTATAAGATTTGGGGGGTGACAGAGAAAGGAAGGACATTAAAAAAAAAAAAAAAAACAAAAACACCAAAACCACCACCACATTTCAAGGTTTGCAAAATTGCAACCTCTGCAAACCTTCTCAACGCTTTTTCTTCAAAGCACTACAGGACAGAAGCACTACTAACAGAGCCAAATGCAGTTTTGCTTTGTCTTGTTTTTCCAAAAACTGAATATATTTTTCATTTTTTCAGGCCCATTACTAGAAAACAAACATTCTAAAGAAAATATTTGGTATTAGATAGATGAAGATGAAATTCTAATGCAATGCTCTGCCTAGAAGGGACTAAACAAAACAAAAACAAAACAATTCTTGAATGTATAAAAGGCAGGCTGTATTTCCTTTGCTTAGGGCACTGATGAAGCTGTGGTAACACACACATAAAATTTTGGCAGCTATATTTTAGAAGGATACTAAAAAAAAAACCAGAGGAATCTTCCAGAAGAGCTAGAGGAATAATGTACAGCATTGGGGGAGAGTGTCTGATAGTCAAAAAACTGAAGATGTGCCATCTGTTTATCTTGTTCAGAAGAAGGTCTCGCTACAGTTTTTATTGCGGCTTATGTTCACCCAAGATAGCATTCAGTACAACAGTGCCCTTTAGTAGGCAAAGCTGCAAGTTACCAAAATTCAACCAGGAAAAGATAGAAACTTTTAGGTAATGAACAGATAACTAGGCAATGTCATAAATCCTCCCCTCCCAGATGCCCTTAAGAATCAACACTGACTGTCTTTAGCAAATATATGTGCTAATGTAGCGGCAAGCTACAAGTGTCACTGGTACAGGCTTTTTTTGCCATCTGCCTTTAAATACCTCCAACGATGAGTTGTAATTGTTTGATGCTCAACTAATTTTACATAAACTGAAACTAATTACTGATGTGTATGTATCATTAAACAAACCAAACAGATACCACTGGACCACGGATACATTCCTTACTTAAAATATCATTTTCACATGATTTCTGCCAAAGAAGCAGATAAAAGGTAGGGGGTTTTTTAACTGGAACAAAGCACTTACCGTAACCTCTTTTTAAGTTGTAGACTATCATGAATAATTCTTTTGACAAATTCTAGTTCTCCCCCCTCAGCCATGATTTCTGTGATCCCTCCTGTATTTACAGAACTGGGAGGGGGACGCCGTGGATTTCGAGAATTTACTCCCTGGATTAAAAAAGAACATTTGAGATGAACCTTTAACAAAATCTTAGGCTGCTTTGTACACTGCTTCCTGCCTCAATCTTTAGTGGGTAGCAAGTTTCACCACCTCTAGTTATCCTCCCCCCATCAGAACCATGGATAATAGACAAAGATACGTTCAAAATAAGCATAACTGAGTGAATTCCCTACAATCTCAAACCTAGGTAAGTTACTTGTCACACACCAATATCCTGCTAATATGAAATATGTGGTAAAACACGCTGGTTACATGCATCTACACAATTACAATCTACAGTGTTTAATTTCAACGCTTAATCTTTTTTCTTATCTTACAGAGTTAAATTTCTGACTATATTCAGTGGGTATTGCAAGAACTGTTCTGAGCTGTATGATATTGCCTAAATCACTAAGGAAACGAAAAATACAGACAGGCATGATGCCAGAAACTAATTCCTCTGTACCACTGTTATGCAACAGGCACTTGATTTCAGATTTACTAGTTGTCTGCTTTCCAAACTAATTCTCTAAGACAGTAAGAAATCGTGAAAAACTTCTACAGGTCATCCTCCACTTTAGGAAGGGTAACAGTTAAGTTTTCAAAAACTCCTTTGGGGCAGAGGGTGGGGAGGGAGAAGACTTAAATGCTATTTCATAATGATCTGGGATTTTCCACTCAACCTTCCCCAAGGGAAGAGGTTAAATTGTTGCTACCCTCCCACTCACTGAAGTACATGCAACATTTAGTTTGTTAACTTACCTTCGCTTCCAATTGGTTGGCAAAAAAGGGGGGGTTGCACATGCAGAAATCATAAACAATCTCAGATTCTTCTTTCAGTGCGTCCATTAGAAGAGTCTTCTGTGGTACCTTAACCACTAATAGAAAACAGGAATGTGGTCAGTAAGAAACTTCGTATTTTATCTAGCATGCCATTTACGTTTCAGTGTTTCTTGAAACAATACATTACATAAAAACTGTACTTTCTAAACAATACTTTCTACAAAAAAATGTAACAAATATCAGCATGCAAATAAAGACTTCAGGTTAAGGATTAGCATACAAACAGCTTGTACGTTTATACACAGCAGTTGAATTACATGAGTCTGAAACAAYAGCAACTGCTTGAGTTATGCTGAGTTCTCTGATGCAACTACAAATTCACCTTAAGCACTTTGAAAAATTAGCACAAGTGTCAGTTAATCACCCCACAGGCTCCTCAGAGATAAAAGAAATCCCAGTCTAAACAATTTTTTTTTAAGATATGGAATTCTAGAATGGTACTCAAGAAAATGTACTGTTTGGTTTTTCCAGAGTGTAAAGCTAAGAAAGACTAAGATGAAGCTATCTTGACTGAAGTTACACAGCACCAAGATTAGCTTTAAATCTAATCTTATAATAAAACAGGATTAACGTGTTAGCAATACTATGCATCCTGCACAGGAACTGTAGTCTTATACGATTTAGAAGAATCACAACAAAAGAAAAAGGTTAGAGTTCCTTTCTGGACAAACCTTCTGCTTACTTGGGTCCAGCAACTTATTATTACCCATCACAAGGATGAAGGCAAACATCCCACATAAATCTCCACTGTCTTTCCCCAAAGGCTATGTAATTCCCTCGGAAATTGTGGTCAAGTCCTGTCACACACCTTCTGAAGACTGCAGGAACTCAAGCCCAAGGAGCAGGCATTTAAATGTGGATGAAGTCCAGTTAAAGCATGTATAAAGATTATTACAAGCAGGACTTCTTGCAGACTTTACCAGTCCTGCAACTCATGGATAATGCACATAGAATGAAGATATTTAGAACAGAGGCAGAAGGCATGCCTCTCTTCCTAACATTTACTACTACAGTTTATCATCATCCTAAGAATACAAAATTGTTAGGGCAGCAGGCGATTACCAAAGTTCAGGTTATATATAGCAAGAATAATACCTAGAAATACCCACTAACTTTAAAGCTGCAGTTCTGTAAGTCACAAGCATTTCAGAGTACAGAAATTTATAGTCAAGAGATAAACAAGTTTTAAATCCTATGAGAATAGGATAGTTCATTTTAGAAATATATTAACACATTGTTCCCTGTTTTATAAGCTTAAATTTCTAAATTAAACATTTAGCATTTCTCCTTATATTAAGTTATTCACATTTAAAATTGTTGACATTAAAGTGTGACGCTTTCTTATCTCTGTAGATATCTGTTCCCCTGCTTCCCTTATAACATTGGTTATAAGGGTAAATACAATGGTAAACTAATAAAATTAATAAGTACTAATTACAAATTACTAAACACAAATTACTAATTACAATTACACATCACAGTCAAAGTCAAAAGTTCTTCAGCCAGGCATTACAYCAGTTGGACTGATGGTTTTCAGGTTACAGTCTTCCAAGAAATCACTAAATGTCTCCAGAAGCTGCACAGTGCATGTTTTTGGCACTGAGGTGCAACATAGCAGTTGCTGTTGCACACAGAGGAGACATTTACTCATATAAATGCTTTGAAATATCCAGCCCACAGTTAGCAGAGTATTTCACTGCCTTTTGTGTTAGCAATACCCTTTTCAATTTGATGGAGGAGGGGGGGAAAAAAAAAAACCAACATGGAAATAAGTCTTGGCAGTAGAGAAAGCAGACAATGGGGCTAAGATGAGTAGAAATCTGAAAAAAGATCATGTTAATCTGAGCAGTAACACATGGTCTATTGTACATATTTTCTAACATTACTGTAAAGTTACTTAGAAGATGACAACAAAGAACTTGTTAAACTAATAGCACTGTTAAACCACATTTCACCTACAGCTAGATATTTAACTGACAGAATGTGATTTTATTTAGAAATAAGAAAGCAAATAAAAAAAACAGGAAGCAATGTAATAATCATGTCGCACAGCAATCCTGAATTACCTTGCAAGTAGTTTGAAAACTTCCAGAGTCCAACTTGTTGAAAATCTCTTAACCTACCATTACATACAGGGTACAGATTTTTTTTTTTTTTTTTTTTTTTTTTTTAAATACCAGCAGAAAAATTCTGGCCATCATCCCATTCCAGTAAAATAGATGCACAACTCAGAACACCATGTAATTTTTTTTAGCATTTATAATCAATCCCCAGTTTTATCAGTTTCTGTTTTGCATGTATAGGAGAGATTCCCTTTGGAAGAAAGTTACTGCAAACAGTATTTCACTTTCAGCCAAAAAACATTACTTTTTTTTCCTCTGGGAAGAAAGAAACTATGATGCAATTAGTAAACCATTGCCGCATTACTGCTGTTTTTACTATCACTGATTTTTTTTTTTTTTCATTGAAGTTAGAAGAACAAAGGCTATATTCCAACATGATCTCCAAATGAAGCTATTTGGCAAAAATTTCAAGACAGACTCTTAGAACATGACAAAAATCATGGTTGGTGTGGGTTTTTTTTTTTGGGGGGGGGGGGGGGGGGGTTTGTTTGTTTGGTTTTGGTTTTTTTTTTTTTAAAAACAGAGGTACAGAAAGATTTCTAATCTGACCCCAAAATGCCTTGCTAAACAAGTTACTAGCTACAGTAGTATACTCAGCTCTAGCTAAACAATTCAGGCCCAGGAGTTAAAAAGTGGCAGGGTGGATCATTCCCAGGCAGCGTCTGGCTACGGGTACCACCAGTGGTACTCCCTTGCTCGTGGCTCTGCCCACCAGCAATCAGTCATTTACTCCAGCTTATCACCTTTAGCACTACAGCTTCACATGAGGCATCTTCCCTTGCTAGAGGTTTTTCCAGTATAGTGAAACACCACCACACCACTAAAAATCCTATGATGGCAGCAGTAACAGAAAACTGTCATTGTTCTCCACATCAAGTCCTAGATCTTCAAGATCAACGTGGAGGATGGACCAAGACGACAAATTTTGGTAAAAAGGATGCTTCCAAATTCCAGCAGAACTAAAGTTTTTATTTCAGAGCTGAACATGGACCTGCTTTTTAGTATATTGAGTTCCTACAGAAAATTTTCCAAACTCATCCACAGACCAAGTCTGGCATACTGCTACTACTACCACAGGCATTGTTAGGACCTCATTCAGAAATGAGATGAAGGACTCCTTCTGCACAAGATACCTATATGTGGCAGCGTCAGGAAAATTATTGAGGGGAGCACTCCAGGTCCCCTAGCAGCAGAAACAGCACCAGCATGAACTCTAAGAAATACTTCAGTAACAGACAAAGAATATGGAGAGAGAAAAACACCCCAGGGTGACGTTTAACTTTCATATTTTCACAAGGAAGAATAGTTCTCTAACCACACATCCCATTCTAGAGAAGCTGTGACTTTCTGGCTTAAGCATACACGGACCTTAGTAAACATTCTGCTTCAGTAAAAACAATTGAGCATGTATTTGGCAGGAATACGGATTCTGTTATGCCACTGAACATGGCAAAAATAGGTCACAACATTTGTATGCTACTAAATACCTTATTACATCATACCTTTTATAAGATCAGACAAGTTATTCTGTTCCACATTCTTCTTGGCGTAATTGAAGCACATATCATCCACTTCTGTTGCAAGAAAATACCAGCCATTCAAAGTTGCTCCAAGTAATGGATATATGCAAGATGCCCCTGTCCCTGCAGAAGTGAAAAGCCATGAGAAAGGCAAAACAAGTCTCTGGTGTTATATGCAGTGTGGCTGTTAACTATACACTTTTTACAACAAAAAGAACTAATTTCAGGAAAATGTTGATTACCGATCATCGACTACTTTAAAGTTCTTTAGTGAACTTTTATCTTCTTAATTTGAAATACAGCATTGTCAAAGAGGCACTTTTAATAAAATAATTTAATAATCTGGAATAAATTTTCTAGTAAATGATCACGTTCTTTTTAAGCTATTTTTTTTCTATATGACTGATTAATTTATATAGTGAAAGCCAAATATATGCTGTTTTTACTAAAAAAAAAAAAAAAAACCTATCACAAATATATTTCTTCTGCATTTTTCTATTATCTACCATAAATAATTTACTTTGATGCATACACCAACCACAAAAAATGTTCCATCAGACTGTTCTTCCCTAATGTCCAAAACGAACGAAGAAACAGGGGTGCCAATTAAGATATCTAAAAAGATAGCCAGACAGATAAAAACTTGGTAACAAAGAGAAATACATGCTAGCACAAAATTATTCCTTCTCATAATTATGGCATATCTAGGTGATCCAACTACCAATGACCGTCAAATTTAGGATTGAAGTGAATGGATACAAGAAAAGGAAAAAATATCTCACCACCACAAAACTTGAGTTCAGAGATATATCAAGAGTCTACTGTTATACTGACTTACTGAAACACAAATAACAATGTCTGTCAGTAAGCAAAAGCATACAGTTATTTCCAGCACTCCCATCCCTCTTGGATGACTTACTGCTTTCCCAGAGTTGGAACATCAAAGCTCACTGCAAACTCAAAATGAAAATTTTTCAATATTTGGAGGACTTAAAGCATCTGTCTCTTCTACTTAGCCACCTACTGTGATGAAGTTCATAGAAATTGTTTTCGAACATGCAACCTAATAGCAAATGTGCAGAAGCTGGCTAACAAGTTTAAAAGTTATGAAAGGAAAGCAGCTGTGCACACACCATGTGATGATATAAACCTTGTATCCATCACAAATCCAGCTAAAAATGCAGGTGAGTAAATTTCAGGAATTTTTTTAATTCCATTAAAAAAAAATAAATCATGCTAAACACCAAGAAAATATTCATATAAAAACTGGCATGGTAGCAGAGATTACTGAACCCAAACTTTGAGGAAGTCAGTAACTTCAGCATTTTAATATCAAGCATTAAAACTTAAGTTAAAAAGGAAATTCCAGCTTCTCTCAATTTCATTAAGAGTTTACTTCAGCACAAAACAATCTTCAAAAACAAGTCTTTGAAATCATAAAGGAAGATTCTATTGACAAAAATAAAAGAGGTGAACTAAATTCAAATGTACCATCGCAGGTACTTTTTAAAAAATTCATATAGAATCACCAAAAATTTGGAATCCAAATGCCAATTTTATTATTTGTATGTGAATATAGTTCCTTGCTCCTACAGAGATCGTCTTTTTTATTTCTATTGAAAACCAAATTACATGCATCAGTGTACATCTTATAAATCCACATCTCTACTGAATAACTGTTTATATTAATCTATAAATAGATTAATATAATTAATTAAATTATTAATTACTAATTAATTAATAATTAAATTAATCCAGATATTATCCAGCTATTGTCCAACAGTCCAGATACTGAAACTGAACAAGCTGCAATGCTCCTAGACACATGCACTGGACGATATCATCCATCTCTGGATGCTTAGTCCAGTTTAAAAAATGTTTTGTTTTCAACAACATACAGGAAATTTTTGACCATCTACAACCAAAAGGCAGCTCTGCTAGTATTTGCCTTGGTTTCTAATTAAGCCTCTTTCACAATTTAGGTCATGAAAATCATTCAGATCATTCAGCTGTCAAATATACCTGACACAACAGAAAAAAATTTATTAAAAGGAATGCTAGAAAATATTGCTATGCAACTCACACTCTCTTGTACAGACATCCAAAAGCAAAATTAATAGATTGCTAATATAACATAATTCACTAGTTAGAAGATTGGGAAGAAATGCCATCTTTTTTTTTTTTAAATTCCTTTAGAATGACATTTTTGCCTGCTTTACTAGCAGCACAATTTTTGTATACCACACAAAGCTACACTCAAGAGAGTTCAAGGCCACGAAAAGCCAAATAATTGCCTGCTATGGCCATTCTTGTGTTTGTGCAGAGAAATCCTCCCCACCAAGAAGCCAAATGGCAGTGGAGTCAGATTGCCCGTTTCACCATGGCGAGCACAGTTCAGGTTTTTTTGTTTCTCAAACTTCACCTTTCTCTACGGATGCGTAACAAATTTTATCGGCTAGTTTCATTGACAGTAAATAACAAACTGAACGTTTTGCCTTTTTAAGTACCTATGTCAATGCCTCGCCTAAGGACTTGCTTGTCAGCATCCTGATGACCAATGAGATCCTCCACCCAGTGGATGTAGTTCAGCCTCAAGGGAACGGTAGGAATAAGCCTTTCCACCGGGATGTCAATCGTAAGCCCAAAATCCTCCTTCAGGAGGGTACACGTCAGAGCTCTCACCGCCTCAGGGTCCTTGAAATTCAGGCTGAAAGGTACAAGCAGCGGTTATGGGTGCCAGCGCCCTCTCGCTCGCCACACCCCGGGGGCGGACACACGCACACACACGGCGCTCGGAAGGCGACGGGAGCCGCTGCACAGCCCCGGGACGCGGCCTGGCCTACCGCGCCCGCCCTCACCACGCGCCCCGCCAAGCCAAGCCCCCGCCGCCGCTCCGCCAACGGCCGCCGCGCGAGCCCTACCTCACCCTGCCGGTGAGGGTGGTCTGCACGTGCTGCTGGAACTCGGGGTACTTGGCGGCCAGGTAGGCGAAGTCGGGCGGTTTGTCCTTGTAGCGGTTGCGCGCGTGCATGGACTTATTGAGGGCCATGGCGGGCGGCGAGAGGGAACCACCGGCAGCGCGGGGCGGGTGAACGGCCTTCCCCGCCGCCGCCCGACCCACCRGCAGCGCGCGCCGCCCGCCCAGCTCCCGGCGCACACCGCGGCCCCTTGGGGCGTACCAAGGCGCAGCAGACGGCGGGGGGGAAGGGGGGAGCCGGACACTGCCTCGCTCAGACCATCGTCCACCGCGGTGATAGGGGAGTGGCGAGTCACCGCTGCTCTGATGGGACCGGCCGAATAGAGAGGCGACCAACGTATTTTATAATGTAAACGTTTTATATACGGGCATCACCGCTTCAGAGTTAGATACTCAACGAGTAATGAAGACAAATTAAAAATAAAATTATGTAAACAGCTCAAAGTTCTATTTTTCTGGCACCGCTCTGTCCAGGCTCAGACTCTGCAGCGTGAGGAGCCTCTGCCTTCATAGTCACACGTATTACCTGCCCAAGTCACCTTCGTTACCTCGAAGAGATCTTCGATATGCTCTGAAACGCCTCGGAGTCATGGATTTCTGTGTAAGTGCTGCGTGAAGGCACTGATGACCGAGCAGTGGCCCAGGGCCTGCTGCTTCTGCCTTACCTCGCACGGTGAACTTCAAAATACCTGGATTTTAAATGATGGATTACACGGTTTCATGTGGGGGGAGGGGGAGAAGGTTTAGATATCATACCTGGAGAAGATTTCAGAGAATTTCCCCACTTTAAGCAGAATTTCACATCTAAAGCATGTACTTCCAGTAGTTACCATACTGCTGTGCTTGTTGAACATAAATTATGAAAGAAAGACAAAGTGTATTACAATGAGCTTTGTACTGTCTCCTTTGATTTAAAAAAAAAAAAAAAAAAAAAAAAAAAAAAAAA